>JAUZST010007672.1:0-14020 GCA_034779995.1 Parotocinclus haroldoi | reverse complement strand
ATGCAATGTACAGAACATATATTACAAAGTGTCTTGGTTCCTCCCAAGGTTTCTTCCCACCATTTTGGGGAGTTTTTCCTTGCCACTGTTGCCCTGGGCTTGCTCAACTTATAATTGGCCTTTTAAATAACTGCATCACTGTAAAGCTGCTTTGAGACGATGCTACATTGTAAAAAGCGCTATATAAATAAAATTGAATTGAATTGAAATTGAATTGAATTAAATGAAATGCTTTTAGAATTTAAAATATCTAGTCAAAGTCAACTTTATTGTCAAACCTGCAATATGTTCAGGACATACACAGGCTTGAAATTACGTTACTCTCAGACCCATGGTGCAGCGTTAAACATTAAACATGATGTAAACACAAATAAACAATAAGTATAAAAGTATAAAAGGTTATTATGGTGGCAGTGAAATATTACTCTATGAAGTATAAAGTCTGTGTATGTATATTTACTGATGTTGACATCAGAGGTAAAGTGGCATATGCAGTAGAGTATATACATATATAGTGGTTTGTACACACTTATGTAATCTCTGGTACTGATGAAAAAATAAATAAATAAGAAAATTAAGATATTTAATTTACATATTTACCATGACAGATATTCTTATTATGGATCCCAGGCTTGGATAAACATTGGATGATGATGGATGTTTTTCTATAACTGAGTAACATCACTGCTGGAATGTGGTATTCTATTGTACATTTGCAGATGATGCATTATATATTAGTCATATAATAGTCCTAGACACAGTAATGCAGTAATCCAGATGCACATGACGCAAACTAAGGAAATTCATTTAAATGTGTATGACATTGAATGATACATGCATTCAAGTAATTCAGTAGTCTATTTTTTTGCCAGCCGTGCCTTCTTGCCTGGCCAGGTATCACATGCAGACATAACTGGCTGTCTCCGAGGGGGATCACCCCCTGGCACTGACAGAAATCTTTACCCAGCACTGCACCGTTCTGTGGCGGTTGGCAGCAGACCAGGAAAAACAGGAATAAAACATTAAACAAAAAATAGGCTTGTTAGAATAAAATTTTGTATTCTAACGACCTTTAAACTGCATTTAACAATTTAGTTACACACTAGTCAATTAGTTCATCCGTTGGAGTTTGATCCCTCGATCGAAAAAAACAGGCAGAAAAAAACAGACGCTCCCCATGGAATCCAATAATACTCAAATATTCCGCACATTCAGCACAACTTCCCTCTGATTTTTCTCATTTAAGTTTTCCCCGGGTAAGCAATATGCAGTACAAGACTCTCCTGCAGATTCTGGGTATCTGGGCAGCAGCACCAACGGAATAACTACTTTACTTTTTTTACTTTCAATACATCGTTTAAAGAGGTACATGACATATTCAGGACTTTCTTATAAAATATGCTTTGTATTATTATTTTTGCCCAGTTGCAGGTGAAATTTAATTTAAGCACGTTTAAGGTAGGCTACGCTCTCATAGTACATATTAAACTCCCCCCGTTTATGATGACATTCAAATTACGATGGGTTGTGCACCGTAAATAGCAGAAGACCTGTAAGAATTGATGTAAGAAATCCAACATTTCTCTTGGGGAGTCCGAACTACAGGCCTCTTCACATGTAGGCAGACAGCTGCACAGCAAGGCCTCATGGGTACTGATGAACTGCTTGTTTAGATGTGACCCCTATCAAATCAACACGTGCAGGGTGACGCCCTCCTTCATAACTCAGAACCTGACCCAGTGCAGCAATTCAAGCCAAAATGATTTCCATAGGCATGCAACAGGGCAGGGAAGAGGCCTTGAAGTGTCTGGTATTTGTCTCGCTCACACCCGGTGTATGATGAAATATGATGAGCCATTGATCCTGTGTTTTTCCTCCGTGAAAGCACTTTCATCCTGTTTCCTGTTGCCATGTTTCTCTGATTGGTGTTTATGTTTAGCAATCTGTTTCTCATAATCTTTTTGTTTTTACTCCTTTTCTCTTTCCTTTTCAAATAATGGAATTTTATTTAGGAAATCACTGAGGATTATGGTCTAAAGTGCTTGGCAGAAGTTGAAAGGCAGTAGGAAGTGCAACACCTTTGGCATAGGCCGAGGAACTTGACACGAGATGCTCTGGCAACGTAAGGCTCAGCATTACACGAGACCAGATGAAGGCAGGCACTGTGACACACTTTGCAGTTTTCTAATTATTCAGTGTGTACTGTTGAAAGTACTGTTGACACTTGACTGTCTCCAGGATGGTAATGTCAAGAGGGTACCTCTTACGTACCTCTAAATGTGGCCTTCTTAACCATAAAAGTTGATTATCTAATTGCTTAAAAATTTATTTGAAAAAAACAATGGCTCAGGGTTGGTCAGAGATCAGACTGTAGTAATGCAATGGTCATGAGTTCTCTCTGTACTCTCTTTTATGCCTTTGTTCGTATTCTCACTTCCTGTTTACATAGAGACAAAAGGTTTTTTTTAGATTTATTTCATTACCAGGGTCAGGGTCACACTAGGGGAATAGAGAAATCATAAGCTGTAGGCAAACATGTACCCTGAACATGGTGCCAGTCCGTCCCATGGCTTGGCAGGGACATACTGTCTATAGTGCCTGTGTGATACCAAACTCAGCTGGAAGGCAGTGATGAGCTAGCAAATTACAGCTACAAATCAAAAGAACTGGAATAAATGCCAACATTACAAAGTGCAGCCCAGGTTTTTTGTGTTGCAAGATTGAAATGAAGGAATGGATAATTATTAACAACTGAAAGTTAACCAGACAAAACATGAAATATATTGGGTTCATAATGTCTACAATTTAATAACATATCAAAGTAAACGTAAGGAAAACTGTATCATTTTTAAAGCATTTTCCATACTGTCCCAATATTTTCTATTTTGGGGTTGTATTTTCTAAGATCTTGGGCATTCGATACATAGATTTTAACTTTCTGCACAAATCTCTTCATAATCACTAAAGAATGCCTTTTTCCTCGTACTGTCTCTTCATGGGAAATTAAAGTGATACCGCAATGACTGTGACCTTTTGCCAAGCCTCGAGGGTTTCAGCAATTAGCAGTTACGTTCACATGGCTTCTGTGCAGGCCTCCGCTTTGTTCTCATTTACCACTTAATTACCAGCCCTGACCTTGATAACATTTACATTCCGATCGGTGCTTTGAGGTGAATGTATATTATGTACGATCTAGCCGAGATTTGAAAGCATATAAAAGTGCAGCAGCTGAACAGATTGCATGCTCTGGCACGCAGCCATTATTAATGTTTGCTTTTTTGTGCCTTACATGCAAATGCCTGCTTGTATCTTGGGCATGGAGAGGAAAACAGTCTGGCACACTCCAGAGGCTGGCTCTCAGGGGGACGTCACCCCTCAGCTGAGGCACCCCCCTCCTCGCCCACCAAATTGTCCTTTTCACGGAAACCATGCAGGACCTTAAATTGGTTTCAGATGTGAGCTCTGGGTTACAAAAATGCGGTGCAGCTTCTTTCTCTCTGAGGTCGAATTAATTTATTGCTGCATATTAAAATGCCTCGAGAGTCGCCCTGGCTTTAGGCGTAATAGATACCTGCGGGTGCCAGTTTCCTCTGAGCTTATTAAGATTTCGAACAGTCATAGTCGAGGCCTGTTTTTTTTTTCCCAATTAATCGGCTGTTTTGCACAAACGGCAGCTTTACTTAATGAGATGATCAGTGAAAAACAATTAAGCATTAAGCATTTATTTTTCTTTTAAAACTGCCCTGCATTGCAACACTGCTGGACTTAAGTTCAGTCTGCATTTATTTTTATTAGGGCATTTCACTGGGGATTATTTACGAAAAAAAACTTTTTGTACCTTTAAACATTCGACCTCTGGTTACATCGGCCTCTTTTACATCTTTGGAAAAATATAGATTTATGTTATATAGGACTTTAAAGCTCATGCTTCGAAACAACCTTCCAGGTAATATATGTTTATTAAACCATTTTATTCGGTATGAAACATTACATGTAATAAAGAATTGGGAAAGCTTTCAGGATTTTGTTCTTTACCCTTAAATAACCCGTTTGTGGGAAAACAAACTTCATCTCAGTAAGGATCTAATCTCCGTAAAGCTGAATTTAGAGCGCTGTCAGAAGGAACGGGGTATAAGCGGCTTGTTTCAGAGGTTCACTATTTTATTTCTCTGGATGTTTGCGGAGCTGCTCATTCACCCCGAGGCCAGCCTGCTGAGTGACTGGTGATGAGCCAGGCTACAGCACTGCCAGATTTTGAATACCACACCTGACAAAGATGGAGGACAACCGCCATATTTCATTGTATTTCCATTGTGTGTGTAGAGTCATTCAGATCCAGACTCCATGTAATAGTACTTATTGGGATGATTCTGAGCCATTTAGGGATCACTCACCAGGGAGAGGCAAATATATACAAAATAAATCTGTGCTCTTGTTCAGCGAGTACATCTGTGTTTAAGTGATGAATGGTTCGGGATCTCTGTCATAATGTTTATTGAGATTTTGATGAATTAGTCAACTTTGGACTGTTTTATAATTATTTCTGCCAGCAGCTCTCTATATTTTATTTAGATCAAGTTTATAATGACTATTTCTACAACACAACGTCACTGTACTGAAAATAATGTTAATAAGTTTTTAGTTAATAATAAGTTTGAAAATTTTGGCTCTTCACTTTTTTAACTTTGCTTTTTTTCTGGTCATTATCAGCAGGGCTTTGAAGTATATCCCCAGAACACACAAGTCCATTGCTGTGACAGCACCCTCCCTCAGACGCAGTAAGTCATGTCTATCATTTGATGGCCGAGCCACCCAGAGACCCTGGGACTTGAGCTATGGTGATGGACTATATTAAAATCATTGCATCTACGGGTTGTAATTTACCAAAATTCTGCACACTGGAACTCAAAATAATGAAGATACACAAAAATGTGTATTAGGATGCTGATCCTGCAATGCACTGGTCTTCCATCCATTTATATATATAAATATATATAAATATGTGTGTAATGACAGCATGCACTTGAGTTTGTCTGATGAACCGTAGTAACAAGCATATTTTCACAATATTCCAAAGATAATTAGTTTTTTTTCCTGAATTATGTTCAGGCTTCTCTGTCCTGGACTGCCCCCTTAAATACTTGATAGGGTTTAGGTCAAGTAACTGTGGCGGAAAGTCCATGACAAGCATCCCTTGATCTTTGTTGGTCTTTAAGTATTTGTTGCCAAGCTTTTAGGTCTGTTTTGGGGTATTACTCTCTGCTGCAGAAATAATCCTTCTCCACAAAAATCCAAACAACCATTTTCACAAGACAAAGGTTGGGGATGACCTTTTCTTCAACTATGTACTAATAAGGCTATAGCCAGGCCTTCACTTTCCTTGAATGGATGCTTAGATCAATGATGGTGTAACCTCATTCAGTATATAAACATCTGTTCATTACCAGGCTCGTTTCCTATCCAAAGACTTCTGGTGCTAGTTGGGTATTTTTTGGCCAGTGACCCCACGGACCCAGTCCCGAGACCTGTTTCTAGCTGCACCTGAGTATCAGAGAAAACCTTCATTTCATTCAGTGTTAGAACAGTGTCCTAATCATTCACATATGGCGTGCTGATAGGAATCGTCCCTGTGAAGGATCTCTTTACCTCCTGCAGCCATGGGTGAATCGTCTCAGTTTCTACCATATCTTTCTCACTGCACATCCCCAGGAGCCTGAGAGCTTTGACCCCATGAACCAGAAGGCCACTTAGCAGCTCTGTCGTAAGCATTTGCGATCTGGAGGAACAATTAACACCCCCACTTTTGCTTCACCAAATGAAAAAAAGAAAAGGAAGAGGGGTCTTGCTCCTCAGAATGTATGTCAGATCTCAAGACTATAGCTCAAGTCTCGCAGCCTCTTGCGACAGTCCTGCCCAGCCACTGGATGACTGTTTGTGCAAGCAGATTTTATGCGCATGATGCCTTTTCCAGACAGGCCCTGAGAGGGACGAGGCCAGAAAAATACAGGATAATCTACCATACGTTTAATGAGAGGAAGACTGTGGTTGAGAGTGTCACGGCTTTGTTCCCACAGGAGCCACTGGCTTACCATTGTGTACTGGTCTTCGTGTGGAAGACTGGTTCATGGTAGTGGAAAGCCAATGCTGCCCCATGGAAAGAAACATGGCTGATCCAGCCACACATTTACCACATGAGACTGAGCCGCTGCAAAGTTGGTCAGTAGGACCATTTCAGACAGAGCTTTCCAATTGTCCTTTGCCCATCATCACAGTCAACAGACCGTTGACAGACAGCTTTAAATGGCATTGCAGTTTCACCCTGCAATAGCAATTCCTGTGAACTACTACTAGATTTTCTCACTTAGCACAGATTTACATTTCATGCTCATGAGTGACTTATCCAAATGTAAGTTGAATCAGACACATCATAATCATTTTTTTAAATTCAGCAGATGTTTGATTTAAGTGTTCTGATACAGTATGCATCGGGACTGTGGTAGCCTAGTGGTTAAAGTACTGGACTATGGATTCAGATCCCACCTCTGTCACAGCTGGGTTACTGAGCAAGTCCCTTAACCCTCATGTGCTTGGACTGTAAGACTGTATTAATTGTAAGTCGCCCTGGATAAGGGTGTCTGCTAAATGACATAAATATATGGAATAAATATATATATTTATATATAAAAATAGTTGTTCGTAATATTTTTCAGCTATATTATGCAAGTCTTCCTTTGCTGTTAACCCATGCAAGCATACCTTGCTGGCAACCCTGGATTTTTTTTTCCCCTGAAACATGTACCTTTTAGTGAAAACCAGCTGTTTTGTGATTATTGCGTGTTTATATTACTATAGGCGTATTACCTTGTTAATAAGATTGATATATTAGGTTAATTCTTGTGCATATGATCTAGGATTCCAGAGGAAAATTGGGTGCCTTTTAGAGTCTTGGTCCTCTCAAGGTTTCTTCATTATCACCTTTTAAACAGTTTTTCTTTTCCACTGTTGCTCCAGACTTGCTTAGTTGGGGCTTTGGGCCTAGATCATTCTAAAGATGCAAATAAATTTGACTTTACTCAAAGCGGTAATGATTTAGGGTGTGTATGGACCTTTTTGTGGAACACCAATCGGTTCGAATATTACAGTTTATGCTACGCTATCTTCTTAATCAGCACTTCGTTGCACATGTTTTGTTGATACCAGGCTCATTTAACAAGAGTTGAGATTAAAAGCTCTGAAAAATATGGCAGACAAAGAAAGGCTTTCATATCCAGGTGCTGCTGGTCAGAAAGTGCAGGTGTAGGCTAATTAAAGCTAATGTGCCTTTAATCCTGTATTCATTTACATATCCTTTTCTCTTCAGCATAATTTTAAAGTTGCAGTGGAAAATCCAGAAACTAATTGTCCACAGATGTGCTGGCTTGATAACCCTGCTTGCCTGGCTTTCCTCACACTATGTTTGATGACGGAACACACACCAGCGGGCCAGGTCGGGTTCAGACGTTCTCCTCAGCTATGTTGGTTTCATGATATTGAAATAAATGATATTAAATAGAGTTAATGATTAACAGACATTAGCAGAGGATTGGGAATAAGAAAAGACAAAATGCTTATGGACAGCCTTGATTGCTGAACGTGCTCCTGATTTAAGGTTGCTCCAGGAGTTGATGGACAAATCTGTGCCACTTAAAGTCACGCTGAGACGTACTGTGAGTTCTTTCACTTTAATGAATGAAATATTGTCTACTGTGTAGAAAAGAGGTTTACTTATATATGCTTTATTGATTTATAACTGATATTCATTTAAAATTGTTACTGTCATTTTGCTCATGACACCTGCCTACCCTTGGACTCCCAGCTACCCAGAGACCCATATTGCATCTTGTACTTGCAATCTTTATCAGCTGCGCTTTGCAGATTTAGCCAAGGTCGTCCTTTACTGTTATGCACATTTTATGACATCCACATATGTGCGATCAGCAACACAAGACCACCACCGTGGTGACCCAGGATCGAATGCCTGAGGCATCTTTGACTGGGTCCGTGATGTAAAGGCTTTAATTTGTAAATCTGTGCCAAGTGAGTGCCACCTTTACACCCCCTGTTACTATGTCCATCACAAACAGATATAAAATATTTTTATAAAGAAGAAGCAGATGAAATGCTGAAATGTTTACTGAAACGAATACTGATTCCTATACAAGGTAAAACCACCCAAATGGAATTGTCCCTTCGGTAAAATACTTTTAAGCCCAATTCAGCATATTAAAAATGATTATATGCCATAGCATTATAGCATTTACAATAGTATTAAGAGTTTGTGGACCTGAAAAATTGATATATTAGCTTGACAGCACCCCCACAACTTTGTTTATCAACAGACATTAATTGCAATAAAGAGAGAATAAAATAAAACAACGTGTGGCCATGTACTGTACCTCATGGGGACCGAATGTTCCCACAAGGATGGAAAGATCCGAAATTTTGGGCATGGTGGGGACATCATGCTAGGAATGGTAACATTATTATTTTTTTTTAAAAACTTACAAAAAGCTTTCTTATCAAAAAGCTACAGCTACAGTAATCATCATGTCTATGGAAAGTCCCCACCTGGATAGTGTGTGTGTGTGTGTGTGCGCGTGTGTGCGTGTGTGTGTTGGGTGTCAGCTGCAGCAGACTCAGAGCTCTATGTGCAGCAGAAGGTTCTGACAATCCTCTCATTTCCACCCACTCCAGGCAGAGGGCTTTTATCCACTGTTTTACCCGATTGTTTAAAGAAAACTAAAGGCCTGATTTGGCCTGATTTATTGTTTCATTTGGATTATTCCAAAATCGGATTGTTTGCCCGGTAAAACATGTGACAGCGTGTTTGTCAGATGTATAGAATTTGGTCAGGGACAGTTTCTTAAATGTCTTCTGGAGGACAGGAATAAAGACGACTGTTGTGGTCAGAACACAACTGGTGAACTGGATTGAATGTCAGACCCCAGTCCAACAATGAACGTCTTTGGATGTCCTTTATCAGTTGGCATTAACTGAGTGAACTTCAGATGAACTTGTTTGAGTGCATATGATTTATATTTGGATAAGGCTTTAGGATTATAGTAGTAGAATCATAGTTATAAGTTCCATAGCTCCATCATGCGCTTGACGTTATTTTGAATCGATATCGTGGAAACCAGACTGGTGTTTGGAGCCTACTTTTACATAAAAATGTTTTAGGTATCCAATCATGGAAAATATAAAACTAATGCATCTCATGGAGGAGAAACAAACTTAATCTTGCAGACTGAAGTCTTAGGTTGAAGGTTTTATACAAAGCATTTCATGACTCGTTTATTAAAATGTAACCCTTTGGGCTTAATCAATCTTTAAAAATGAGTCATTTCTTATTTTAAATTCTGTTCTCTTCTTAATCAAACATGCAGGTTAATGGAATTCACTAAAGGACAATAGCATGTTTGGGCCTATTTAGTTCTTGCGGTTCACCATCTCTGCATTTAACGACTCATGGGGAAGGTTTTACATTCTTGATTTCTTTTAAAAAATGCACAATTTGTGGAAAAAAAAGTCACAGATGTGCAGGCGCGCTGGGAGATAGTTTGGGAGGCTGCCAGCTGAATGTGGGGCTGCACACGCACACGCCAGGACAGAACCAAATAGTCGAAACGCTTCACTGTGCAGCACAGAGGCAGACATTTGGCTTACTATTATTATGAGGACTTGCCACTGACATCATGTTATTGTGGCTCATTAATTCTACACCTCAACCTAACCTTAAGCTCAGTGACCTACTGCTTTCTTTTGGCTCTTCTGGCTTTTCAAAACAAAGTTGCTGTGATTGTAACGAACATCTTTCTGTAGTTGTACGGACAATCTGTTTTCAAATGAATATGCCTTCTTAACAAATGTTTCCTCAATGAATCGATGCACATAACTGGTGCATCTCCACACCACTGTCCACCTGTTTTATTTGTATTTTTATTACATTTTAATTACCTGCAGCCCTGGCACTGCCCATCTTCACATGTTGTAGATGTGAATGGCAGGTGAGTTTAGAGAAAGGCTTTTATTAAATGTTAAAGGAATATTCCATCATTCTCCAATTTAACATCTATTGCATCTGTACTGTATGGACGAAAACCAAGAACAATAGTTGTAAAACTTTTCCCTGTACGGAGAGGAGAATGGAAACTCCATAAAATCCAAACACAATGCACATGCAATCCAACAAGTGCTCTAAGAACTTGCCATTTTCCCATGATAATTGCACATACAATACATCTGAAATGCTACTGTTTCATACAGTACATATTACCTAGACGGAATAATAATACCTAAACTGGGATTGCTAACCACTTTTTAGTGAAGCTTTTTAACTCATCAAACTGTCTGAGATTTAAAAATCAGAGTTTCTATGATGGCCAAATAGCAGTTTTACGAAGTGGACAGGTCTTCATTTAAAGCCTTAACAACTTCCATATATGGAAACTATTATAACTTTTGGTGGTTTTGCCATTTTGCCAAAATTTCATCATGTTTGTTCTCTTTTTGGACCAATGATGTTGTGTTTCTTTTTTACTACGTATCTGTTATTATCTGGTATTAAACCAAACTGGAAAGAAATGCCAAACTATTTCATAAGATCCTGAACAGGAAATAAAACATGTGATCCTCTTTGGAAATAAAGTGTTTATAACGGCAAAAGCCATAGGGTTTTTCTTCGTTTTGAATTTAAAGTAATTAAAAAAGTAAACTAAACACTCAGGTCTCATAGTGGCAATTCACAACCACCCAAACATGGGGGCCTGGTTTTGGCGGTGTCTGAGGGAGGGGAGAGCAGACAGGGGAGTCTCACTGAGCTGTCAGATAACTAATATACTTAAGCCCCATCCAGGGTAAATGTTCTCCTGTGGATCCCAGAACCCCACTTCGGATAAAATTATTCTAAAACATATTTTAAAAATTATTATAAAAAATTATAACTATAATGAAAGTGTCTATCTCTGTTTTCTGTGTTCCCTCTCCAGAGCTGGGTCCCACCTTGCACCCCGACCCACATTTAATTATATTGAAACGCGTATAGAAACTGTTTGCTAAAATAAAATTAAAAAAAACGTTAAAAGGTAAACATAAAAGTATAACTGAGAATGTGAGTGAGAATGAAATTCATGGAGTATTATTTTTAGTTAATTTAATCAACATCAGCAACAAAAAAAACCCTAATCTGAAATAACGTGCATTGTTTCATCTTAGGCTCAGAACTTTATCTTCAGGCTTGTTTGCTGGCTTAGTGCCCTGTCTCAAGAGCGCTGGCGCAAAGCTGCACAACAAATTTGCCCTTTTTTATTTTATTGTAAATATTGGCACGTCCTTTGTGATGAATGGGAAACGACTTGAGGGAACTTTATAATTCTGCACGTGTTTTGCCGTCTGTGTTTGCGGGATCGGCTGCTTCGTTTGAATGGACGCTGGATTCTTTTTAAACAGCCATGAGAGCGCTATTACGAGGAGACGCGTGTCCTAATGAGCTCTTTTTCAACCCGCTGAATGGACCTTAGCGCCCCGCTGCGCGCCCTGCAAGCTCTCGAGCTATTTAATCCCCCTAGATGGGCTTAATTTAAGTGTGCATTGGATTAGTGTCACTTTAGGGACAGTCAGCAGCTCGTAGCCTACCATTTGTACAGGTTGATCTATAAAAGCAACAGGTTGAGGAAGCGCACTCAGACCGGGCCCGGCTGCTGGACTGATAGCGCAGCGATGGAGGACACACTCTTTGACTTTGACCTTGATGCAACTACGGACTTTGCCTTCTGGGGTCAAATGGATCCCAACTTTCAGTTTCAGTCCCAGCTCGACTCACTGCTGTTTGATTGCACGGCGGTAGCAGGTGAACTTTCGCCCTGGTCCTCATTCGGGGGTCAGTCAGGGTTTCCCGAGGCGCAGCTCACTTTCCCGGAGCTGGACTCCCGTTCCCCGGGGACAGAGGTGGATCATGCGGTCGCTGAGGCGGAACATGAGCACGATCTAGGTAAATCCAGGTCGCGCCGCCTGCCAACCAACCATCACACACACCAGTACCATCAGCATCAGCACCACCCTTACAGGGTACAGAGGCACGCGGCCAACATCCGAGAGCGCAAGCGCATGCTCAGCATCAACTCAGCGTTTGAGGAGCTGCGCTGCCACGTGCCCACCTTCCCCTACGAGAAACGCCTGTCCAAGATCGACACTCTCAGGCTGGCCATCGCTTACATCGCGCTGCTCCGAGAAATCCTCGTGTCCGGCTGCGACCCGAAGGCCTACGTGGACGAGTGCATGAAGAACGGTTACAAAAACCACACGAACGCCATCTGGAACACGAGCGGTGAGATGCTCTTGCAGTGTGTTTATGTAGAAAGTATACAGCCTGTAAGTGTAATTCGTTAGTTTTCATGTTCACGCAGTTCTGTTATTTTGTTTTGGATATATTTCCATGTTTAGATAAACTGAATAAAATGCACATTGCATACGATTCACAAATATGAAGTAGCACTAGTTTAAACCCTCTAAAACAGAATAACCAAATTACCCTGAAATACAAGCACAGGGACTAAAGTCGTAAATCTTATATTAGAAGATAGTTTGAAATAAATTGTATGGTTTCACACATCACCAGGCTATATTTGCAGATCAAACTGTCTGATTGTAACTTTCAGGTTCTTATGATTTCACATGATGTATTTATTGATGTATTATGATGTATTTCACATCATAACTAAATATAACTAAAGATATTCAATTAACTGAAAGGCAAAAATAATAAATATGAATCCAAGGTTGTCTTATAGCCTCTTAAATAGAATTCTGCAGTACATTTTAAAGCAGATCTTCAGGTTTCTAACGTTGTAAACTAAATCTATTGGACATGTTTACATTGTGGAAAAGCTTCACGCATTTTAAGACAGTAAAATAATTTGCATCATATTTGTGTTATGAGTGAGTGCGAGATACTCTCAAACTTATTACATCTGAAGGCATTTTATGGTGCAGTATCTGTTTATAAAATATATTTAAATCCAATTATTAATTGATATTTAGCAGGAGGGAATTCAGAGGAGGACTATACAAACATTTTTAAGTATGGTGTATAATAAATAGAGCTATTATCATCACAAAGCTTCCTTTTTTTGGTCATTCTGGTGCCAGTGAAAATGCCCCATCTTTTTATGTTTTTGATTATTTATATATTTTACAAAAAAAAAGAGTGATTCTGAAAAATCCAGAATAATATCTTACATTTGGTGTTAGTTATTTTTCATCAAAAACAGCTGACTAACCCCGTGATATGTGTAAAACATTACAGATGGTAACTCTGACAGAACTATATTAGATAGCCAACTTGTTCTTGAATTCACACTTCCACCTGGAGAAAGCACTTCGGGTCATTTTTCCATCAGTCTTGCTGATACTGATATGAGAATAATGTACTGGGTGCATTACAACCGACTAACAAGACTGTGTCATGTCTCACAACTTTCCAGAGGTAATGAGTAGCACTGAACAGACGCTCTGCCTAAATAGAGAGGTTTGAAAAAAACCTTGTGTGCAACTGCATTTAAACTAAAACTATGCTGCTACACGGCTAGCCTGCAAGTTCACCATAACCAGATTTGCAGTGATGCAGAACAAACATGACATTTTGTTCAACCAAAATGACCCGGCACTGGAGTGGTGCGGTGCTCTAGCATGCAGGCCCACTGCTGCAGAGACCAGTAGTGCCTTCCCATCCACTCAGACCTCACAAGCACACATAACTGGTTACGTCTGAGGGAGCTGGCATCCCATCCACAGGATACTTATGCCTGCCTCTTAACATTTATAATCCAGATTGGGTATTTTATGTATTATTTAGGTATTTTCTTTTCATTCTTATATATTCCATTACGCCATCAAAAGGCTTTATGTGTCTTCCGTTTCCTTATTTATTTCTTTTTTTTTTATTTGATCTCCCTCTGTAAGTCACAACTGTGGCTGTTAATTT
>JAUZST010007671.1:0-14022 GCA_034779995.1 Parotocinclus haroldoi | reverse complement strand
CTTGGCAGAGGTGGGATTTGAACCCTGGACCTTCTGGTCCAGAGTCCAGTACCTTAACCGCTAGGCTACCACATGCCCCAAGCAGAGGCAGAGGCACGTATCTGAGTTAGGGGAAAGTCAAAAGTGCCGCGAGGTCAGCTATTTTGTTGCGGTTGCACGTTGTTGAAATATATCGTTATCGCAAAATTACCCTAAAATATCGCGATGTTATTTTAGGGTCACATCGCCCACCCGTACTTACAGGTGCAGTGTGTGCTCAGGATGCGCTTCTCTAACAGAACGGTGTCCACCCCCAAACAAAGCCAGGCCTGTGATGATAAATCTAGAAACAGGATACACACTGGCTTTTCGTCGACCCTGAACAACTGAAAAAAAAAATGCCTTCGGTGAAGCTCCCAAGCCAACCCCACAAGGACTAAATGTGTGTGAAGGAAGGTGGGGTTACAACGGCAAAGGCAGTTCCTTTGGGTCTGAAGCCGGGCTCCTGGCTCATGCTTTATGCTGTAAGAAGGGGGAAGGGTTGAGGAAGCCTGAGCCCTGCTTTCCTGGATTTCCCCTCGTCCTTCCTTACTCAGCACTCAAAAAGACCAAAGCTCTGTGGGCTAGAATCCGAGCATCAGCCATGTCCTAGGGCACCAGAGCTAAAGGTTTTTAGTGATCCGGGTCATTGAAATGCCTCGTCACCTTGACCTGTAAATGCCGAGTTATTTTTAGATGTCAACATGTTTTAAAGGTCAGGAAGGTGCTTAGTTTCACTTCTCGTTTATTTTAAGTGGCTTTAGATCGAGAATTGAGTCATTAACAGCGGCTTCTGCAGTTTCCTCTTTTAAGAAATGATTCTCTTTAAGTGTAACCTTTTTATGGGGTTAAAATGCTGACTGGTTAATACAGAACCCACCTGGAGTGAGATGGCCACGTATGTGCTTATATCTGTGTAAAGAAAACAATATAGGAACAATGGCGACCTTCTTCTAAACAAGTTTTTCATTTCAAAACATCCCCAGATTTTTGTGTACGGTATTTAATTTCTCTCAGATCGGCTGATCGCTCTCATAACTGATTCTGTACCGGCCACATTTAGCTAGACTTTAGGATGACGAGTTGTGCTCCAATGCCAACATTTAATACACTGAAGTGACTCTTCCTATATAGTGCGGTATTAGTGAGGGAGCAGTGACGCGGTGTTATTTAGGACACAGCCAGGTCTTTAGCGTTCTTGCTCTTCACAGTAAGCGGATGCTGCTTGCATTATGCATAATGAAAGTAAGCCATGGAGGAAGAAGCGGGCAAACACTCGGAACAGAAATAAATAAAACAGCATGACCTCACTGAACATGTGGAACCGGACAAAGCTAACGCTAACACTGCTGAGGGTGCAGACAAAAGAGAACACTTAAAAACAATTTTAAATGTCTCTGGAGCTGAAATGATTCCACAGAGCAGGCATTTTTCTTTTTTTTCTTTTTTTAGCCTTTGATCCGCTGCTGTTCAATCTGAAAAGCTTTACAGATTAGCGAAGGAAATGGCACTGTTAATTACTGTATTACTCTTCCAGAACTGTTATTATACAACGGACGGTACCGGATCGTAAACAAACGTCTGGCGGGTGGAACTTTGGCACGGTCTGCGAGAGCGGCGTACAGTTTGCATCCTGCAACGCACGCAACGAGGAAGCACCTCGCGGGGGAAGCCAAATGCTTTGAAATGCTTCAAAACAACTCATTCAATACGTTATTTAAGGAGAAAACGCTTTTCTTCTGATTTAAGGGACGATGATGAAGAGATTTTCCTTTTGTCAGTGCAAAATGGCTCTGGATGAATCCAGAAGTGTTTTTATTTTATTTTTTTTATCATACCGACCACAGATACAGACAGAATTTCGAGCCAATCGACAGGAACTGCGATTCACTTACAAAGCTAAGTGCTAGGACTGAGAGAAGTGCTACCTCCCACATTCTTCAGATTGCTTTACTGAGCAACAGTTCCACTCCTACACTGGAAACGCAGTGTTCAAACCGGTGGGATTAACTAGCTGCCTCATTGGTTGGGACAGAGCAAAGTGAGATCCGCTAGTCAACCAATGATGGACAAAGTTACAAGTTTATACTGCGCGTTCAGAATGTTTTTGAATCTCTAAACTGTTTCTTTAAACCTCGTCCTATGAAATATACTACGCCTAAAGATGCAGTCACTACTTTATTACCTCTCCATTTTGCAACGGTGCAAGTCATCGCGCATTGATCACTTTTAGTAGGCAGTAGGTGGATTAGACGCTCTACAAGCCAACCCACTGTGGGAGATTTGACTAGTTTGTTGTTTAAAATGTAGACATTAAAAAAAAAAGAATATAACCTAGAACTATTTCAACGCTGTTTCAGAAGAAACTTGAATCCTCCTGATTAAGATCCATGCGATAACGCTCATGAGGCACTGTATTGCCAAAAGTATTCGTTTGTCTGCCATAACACCGCTTCCAGGAGCTCGAACTTTGCCTGCTCGGCTTTTTTAATGCCATTCCCAAGTCCTTGGGTTTTTGAGACCAATATACGCAAGATATATGTTCTTGTTTTGGTGTCTCTACGGCGGTCCGGGGTGGTTTCAGTCGGTGTGTTCAGTGCGTTCACGAAGTATGTTCTTTAATCGTGATAGAGGTGTGGCAAGTTCCGCAGATCAGTGGTCTTAGTAGGTGTTGGTGGGTTGTTCTCGTGTGTCCAGTGTGGCATCTGGTCCATATCCTGTGGGTCGTTCCTGTTGGGGCTGTTGGATGATGCTGTCACGTAGGCTTTCATGACGGGATGCATCTCATGACGTTGCTATTCGTGGTGGGCTTTGCTTTCGTGAATCGCCCAGCCAACGCCCAGCCAACGCCCAGCCAACGCCCGCCAGCACTATCTGTTTTATCATTCTAATTTGACATTTCTTATTCCAGACCAGTCTCTAGATTACTGTGGATTTTTTTCCCCCCGCCTGTAAAATAATCAAATAACATGTTAAAAACTTGCACGCAGCGATGAACCATTTACCGTAAATTGATGCAGCTTGATATTTTAAAAAGTGTATTTCATATGACTCGCCTAAATGCGAGAGTACATTTTTACCAGCTGTATCAAATCCCAAATGGTTCCTCCCGAGCCGTATTGGCTGTCCTGCCGCGAGAAGTGACCGTTTCCGTTTTGTAGTCCTATTGCCATATCGTCTGTAATCTTTCCCTCTCCCCGTCTCGTATACCTGCACGGAATACACTGAACGGGGAATTCCTAGTTATGACCATCAGCTGGCCTCGTTACGAGCATTATTTATTTAAAGCGTAAATACTAAACACCCAGCAATAACAGCATGATCTGGATCGATGTGTGCACTTTCCATCGCGAGACTGACGTGACGCGTTTCCTCTTGCCCTGATGAAAGCAAGCGTGCGGTCACGCCATCGTCTCCATATTCCGTAACCATTAAAAGATGACTAACCAGTGACATTATTACAGGTTGTCATCTTAGTTAGCCATAGCACACTCCACACTACAATTACGAAGACTGGAGTTTCTTCTGAAACCCACACTAGAGCATGAAATTCCGTTATCTGATGTCGATCCTCGCTTCCCTCCTCAAGCATCCGGCTGCTTTCCGGGTCTGCAAACGCAGGAACCTGCCGTCAAACCTGCTGTGCCCCGATCAGCCAACAGAATACCGTCACAGGAATAAAGAAAAGAGTAACGTAGCTACACGTTCATGCAGACGGGCCCGGACATGTCAGCACCACAAATGTTCAACAGAGTCATTACCATGCTAAGGCATACCCCCGGGAATCTAACTTGGGATTAAGAGAGATTCACTGAAATTGGAAACACGGAGCACGGTTCGGTATCTTGGAATGTTTTTTTTTTTTTTTTTTTTAAGCCAAGCGGGAGCGTGCTCAGTGGGATAATCGAGTTCAGTCCAAACGCTTTTGTGAACCTAAGGGAATTTCCAAAAGTCAGGAAGTGGGTTTGGTGAATATTCTGAAGGGGATATGAAAAGATGATGATGAAGCTCCAAACTGTTCATGCTGTGCACGTCCCAATCCTACTCGATGGAACATAAGGCGATAACGAGCTTAATTAAGTAAATCTGGGTGGGTTGATGATGAAATATGTAAACCGTAGAGATTCGAACTTTGCTCCAAGTGCTACCTACCTCAGGTAGCGTGACGGGTGCTTCACACTGTTCAAATGCAAGAGTCATGGAAAAAGATGGCGGAGGAGAATCTCGCGAGTAACTGAAGAGGAGGCACTTGCGATTAAAAGGGGAGCATTTTTCTGGTCTGTGGTCGTGCTTTGGTTTTACAAAATCTGACACGGTGCTGAGAAACATTATCTGTACGGTTCGACTGTGCAGTTCGAGCTGGAGGCGGCAACGCTAGCGAACGCGCAGTCAGCCTTCCCAGGGAAAAACAAAAACGTGCTGTGAAATTTGACAGTAGAATCATGAGGCGGCCAAATTGCCATCAAAAATTCATAGCAGGACTGGATGTGTTCTGGTCAGACGGCGAAGGTTCACGTTAAAACCGTCACGTAGCTTACAGTTTTACTACGAAATCTCACAGTACACTTTTGGTTGGAAACGAAGTGTTAAATGAAACGGAATCACTTCATGTACCTTTGTAGGCGTACCTGAAACCGTTATTTTGCGCTCGTATTAGCAACTCTCCACCAGAAATGAGCAAACACCGTTTTTTTTTTTGTTTTTTTTTTGTCAGAATCGCCTTTTAGTCCTGATGTAAGGACTGCACAGTTGTCAGCCAATCGGAAACCACTGGCCATGGAATAAACGTCTATATTAATCCACGTTGTAGTTTAGTTTACATAATGGCTCGTCTGCGATAGCGCACAACTCTGGTGGCTCCTCGGTAAGAGCCGGCCGCAAGAAACTGTGGCGCGTGGATTTGCAAAACTCCACCCATGGAGTTCCTGGGTAAACCCCTCCCTGAGACCTTCACCAGGATAAATCTTGTTCGCCCAAAGGTGCAGTATTGGGTTCTTTGGATTCGGTGTCTGCGTAGGCCATCTGAGTGCAGTGAACGCATTGCTGTTGATGTTTGAGATGCTCCGAGCGTTGTGATCCGGTACGTTAATTCTAGCCGTCAGAAGATAGTACACTATAGTCAAAAGGGATGCAGTTACAGTCAGTAACAGTACTCCGGTATGCTGTGGGGTTTAAACAATGCTCATTTAGTATTACGGATCCCAAAGTGTGGCGAGAAAATCTCCATTATACCAACAACAGAAGGGATCCACGCGTTCATGTGGTCTAGACCCAATTCTGACCTTACCTTCCCGAGGGTCGCAACAGTAATTGAGGCTCCCAAGACCAAGTTTTTCCAGTCTTCCGTCTTCCAATTTTGGCGAGAACGGGCCACCCATCAGTTGCCAGATCTTAACTTAGTAGGAGTGGCACACATTTTGTCTTTGCCTGACCATTCTCTGTAAACTCCAGAGACCTCCGTGTGCGCGACTTCCCCAAAATAATCAGTCATTTCGGAAGTGCTCGGGAGTGCATTGAGCTCTGCCTTGATTAAATGTTTGCGAAACCAACGTTAACACTTTGAGCTGAAGTAGCCCGTTTAAATATAAATAAACAAAACGACCGCACATCGATCTTTATTGCGTGCCGTCGAAGGCTTGCCGAATTTCTTTCCAGTTTAGCATGTTCCAGGTGTCGCTTTTGCTTTTAGCTAAACCGGTCTGTGACTACAGTCCATCAGAAAGCTGTTTGTGATTAATATACGACTAAGCTTTTACCACGTTATGCACATTGCATCGATTTAGAACGTCTCGGAACAAAGCACGGAAGGTCTTGCGTTTCTCTTGCTTGCTGACTGTCCATGTCCTTGAGGTTTATTTATGGAACTGTGTCCCTGCGGCATTAGCATTCATCCAGCCCCTCCAGCAACTGTAATCGGATGACGCTATTTTAATGGTTCTAAACTAATAATATTCTAAAGACAAATGTAACCGTTTTATAGTCATAGAATGAGCTTCGCTTCTCATGCACCTGTTAGCGGCAAATAGCCTTTTACCACACTGCCATCATTTATTTTTTACCGCTAATATAAACTTCACTTTTAAATTTAACATCTAGGCCACCCAAGGAGGATGGGACCCTTTTCGAGTCTTCCTTCTCCATTCAGGGAGTTTTTCCTTGCCACTGTTGCCCTAGGCAACTTGGGATTGGATTTTTAAGATAATGCAATGTTGTAAGTTTGCTATGAGACAATGCACCAAAAAAAAAATCCCCAAAAATATCCCCTACTTTTTGTGAGCAGTGTAAATACCACGTTAGTTAGTCGTTTTGCATCTCATTTAGAAACTGATTTTGATGCTAGCAATAAATCTGACTTTGACAATAAATATCAAAAGAAAATATCTCCCAATGTTTGTATATGTATATGTGTGTGTGTGTGTGTGTATTATGAAGGGTGAATATATAGGGAGAATATATATGTATGATAAAATCAAATATTGTGTAAAATGTGTGTATCTGTGAGTTGTTGTTGTGTCCTCGGTGGGAAATATTGTTGATATGGCATGAAAAGTCAGCTGGAGGAGGGGAGGGGGAAGTTATTGCCTTCTGATGTGGTCTGAGTAACGGTATGGGGACAGGAACTAACGATGTAAGCACGGCTTGACTGGTACCGGAAGAACGTCTGGGTTGTGAACTGGAGCTGTTACCAAAAGATCTTGAGTAGCAAGCAGCATCTCAGATTCCTGCTTATTGTCACAAGTTTGCAATCCATAGAGATTCAAATCTGCTTTGTCAAATGAAAAAAAAACAAAAGAAATTAAACCCTGCTTCTCACCGATGTCTAAGTAGGCCAGAAACGGAATGCGTTTGAGTAAATGCTCAAGGCTTGGGGAATTCCTAATAATTCTGGCCTTGTCGTGCTCATTGTTCTTTAAAATGACCTTCAACCCGCGGCGTTAATGCGAATTTAATCAAGTTCGAGATTTTAAGGCGATCAGTGTTCGCCAGGATAACGGTTTTGCGTCTACTGAGTAAACGAAAAGAAACGAGGTACGTTCGCCCATTGATTCTTGGTCGAGTCACCCACAGTGGCAGCTTTGAACCCTGGACCTTCTTGGTAGCCTTAAATTCTACACCATCGCAGTCCGCTAATGTACAACTTGTAGTCTGAAAAAAAAAATGCACGGCCATTTGAAGTGGGAGGAAAAGTAAACATGGTTCAGTGTCATCGAATTCCATGGCTAACCAGCCATGTCAGACGCTCAGTGTACACTAGCCACATGAACCCAACTCTTCCCCCCCCCCCCACACTCGTTGTGCCTACTCTTCATTGAAGCAGAGCCCATCCCAGAAGCCCAGTACAGTTCTCCTTTTGTTTGTAGTTAATGTGTAGCCAGTATTGTGCTGAACTCTGATACTCCTCCTGGCTGGAAGCCTTTGCATCAGGGCATTGCCGACTGCTTCTGGCTGGGCTTCAGCTTGGCTGTTGTTCAGCCATCTCAATCACCAGAGAGGCTGAGGACCATCCATCCTCTCACTTTCGCGCATGTGTGAACGGCGCTATGGCCTCAGGGCGGTCTGTACAGTATATAATCCGCAGCATGGAGGATCATGTGCGCTCTAGTCATGACTGTGATTCAGCAGGCGTAGGTGGATATGCTGGCAGCTGGTGCTTTGCCGGAGCTCAGTGGATCTCACTGAAAGTGGTCAGATTGGCTGCAAAGAGTCCCGAGGCCTCATTCATTCAAACGCGCATCGTTTAAAAGCTGTGTTAGCCCTGTAAACCGTTTATTTGATCGATTATGTTTGTTTTTCATGAGTGCCGAGTTCTCTCATCTAGCACAGGAGAGCGCAGGATTGTGGTGCGTTCATCTATCTATTCATCTACAGTTGGGCAAAAGCGCAAAAACCTGAAGCTCTTAGCATTCAGTATCCCATGTGATGGTTGGAATAATGTGTTAAAGTGAAAAAAACAGCATTTGTCACAAAAACAGCATTTCCTCACTACAGCTCCCAGAGTTCAGCAGTCCTGCCATGTGACTCATGATGTCATGCACTGCCAAGCGTGTGAAAGAGTATTGTAGCGAGTATCATCTGCCCAGAGAATTCAGAGTCTGTTGGACATGTGTTTGTGTGTATTGTCAGATTCTCATCGCGTATTGATATTGAAACAAAAATCTGAAAAAAAAAGAAGTGTTGATCACTTACTGTGCCTTGTGTACCGATGTAAACGCGAGTGGGTCGTAAACGGCCCTTTATGCTGAAAGCTACGTTAAATGTTTTGTATCGTCACAATCAGAAGTTCAAAGTGAATGGCTTTGGTGTTGGATTTGACAGAAACGGACCGCTCACAAACATCTTTCTTTTTCTTTCCGTCTATGTTTCCGTTTTTATTTCTTTGTTTCATGCTTATTGTCTCGTTTCCTTTCATGTCTCTCTGGCTGCCCCAGGCTTTGTAAACTGAGAAAAATGCTAAACAATATGGAAGATCCATCAGCCAGTCAGCACGCGGTCAGGCAAAGCCGTCCAGTCGAGATGCTTTTCGCTCGGCTACTTGTTTGTCAGTCTTTTTTCACTGTTTTGGTGGTGATGTTTCGCTAGGATCACTGATTGGATTTCTTTGGATTAGGCAAAACCAACCTTTCTGGCTTACATACATTCCCTTTAACCACCACGTTCCTTGATGTTGGAAAATCGCTCTCCAGCCTTGTTGTATATTTAGATTTTTGTGGTTTGTCCACTTTCTGGTTTGAATAGCCCCTTTTACCGAACAAAGCATAACGCACTTACAGATATTTAAAGATCTTGTCATAGGTAATAGGCCTTTACAGACCGCACTGCCCTCTTTATTTATTTATTTGTTTATTTATTTATTTTTAAGGTTGGTTAACAAAAAAGAAGTGGTTCTTGAACTCTTTCTACAGCCACAATCTGTTGACGGAGGCCTGGCGTATACACAGCAGTTAAGGTATCCTCACCCCAGCGGACCAATTTCATGATACCAGTCTCTGCTTGTTTCAAGATTTACAGCTTGATTTATCTCCGCGTTGCCATTCTCTCTCTCTCTCTCTCTCTCTCTCTCTCTCTCTCTCTCTCTCTCTTTTTTTATCTGCATTCTGTCACGAAAGCCTGCTGTAAAAGGCCTTGCCCGTCCATGGTGCAGTCTCACAATTTCTTTATCGAATCCTCACGTGAACCTTTAATCCAGTCCGTTTGGCACAATGGTTGACAAACCATTTAGCAAAGCTTTTCCAAAATATGAATCGCAAGTACGATTGCATTTGCACTTGATGCATGTCTTTTAGGGTTTATGAAGGAGCACTTTATTTTGACAGAGAGCACCGAGGAAATTAAGGAAATTACTTTGCTCATCGCGCACGTCACGAGAAGGTTTAATGCGCTTCGGGCCAAGAACCGACCTGAGCAGTCAGTTCTCTCACTTTAAAGCTGGATGCAATTGTAAAGAACAGAACTGTATCCTGCGTGTGAATGTAATTATGTCGAAGACGGCTTGTTTTTGACTTCCTATCTGATAGACCACATCTTATAAATAATTGCTTCTGCTTGTCTTGCGTTAGTCCGCTTCCCAGTGGCGTCAAATTCGGTCATGCGATGGCAGCTCGTCAAAATTCGCATCCGTTTTTCTGCACCAAAGAAAGTAACAGGAAAAAACCGCAAGCTTGCAACCCGATGCCAACTTTCAGCACCGTTGCGTTGAGAAGGTAAGAGAAGGAGCAACTTTGCATAGGCACAGCTGAGCGTTAACCATCAGGCACATGATGTATGTGTAGTGTCGTTCTAGTCGACGAGAGGAACGTCTTACGAAAATAAAACGTAATTCGAAATCCATTGAAGGAACCTCCAATGGATTATTGTACTCGGGACGGCGGGGGCGGGGGCGATACGTCCCTAAAATGACATCACGATATCTTGGGGTAATTTTGCGGCGACCACGTATTTGGCGATGTGCTTCAACAACACACATTTGCAACAAAATGTGTTTTACACTTTGAAATACCTGACCTCATGGCATTTTTGACTGTCCTCGTGCTCAGCTACGTGGTATAGCAACACGCCGAATCAGTGCCTCCTTATTAACAAGTGCTACCGAGTCCAGTTTCAATTTACACTTTATACAAAGTCAGATCAAGTATTAAATCACAACCCTGATCTTCCCTGGAGCAACCAATCACTTGGACGCTGCTATTGGAATACTGAAAGCCATTACGGAGTGTTTCTGGCCGGTCGGGCAGCTGTTAAAAAGGCTGATTGGATGTCTGGCAGGGGCTTTGTAACCTTTCCTAAGCTTTAAACCCCAAATGCTGTCCATCTCATGCATGTGTTGAACCACCTTAAAACGGTTCCAGGAGCACCAATCGATTCCCTAAGCCTGTTGATGAGCTGATAAGGATTGCCGAGAGTGAGCGTCTCATTTCTGAACGAGGACCATGCCACGGAGAGCAAGCTGAGCCTGGGGCGTCTTTGCTACGCTCAATTCTCTCCGCGTTGATTTGCCTCCAATCAAGGAGCAGCTAGCGAAAGTGCTAATCACCACGGAGACGTTCTCTGGCGAGGACGTTACGTGCAGCCTGAACACGCATGAGTCATCCTCAGGCCAGCGCACGCGTCCGTTCTCAGGGGTGTTACAAACACAAGCACAGCGTGCGCATCGTGGGCCTGATCCACAGCTACGCTCTACAGCCTCGCAGGATTCATTGATAATTATATGATGGGGGGGGGGGGGGATGCCGACGCCTGAAATGGATATAACGTAAGGCAAAGTGTGAGGGATCTTTCAAAATGAAATGTCCCGTAATGAAACGTCTGATTTCTTTTTTTTTTTTTTTTTTTTGTGAGCAGTGTAGTTTGATAAATATATTTTCATGGTTCCCATGAGGGAATTCTCGATGCTGCAGTAGCATTTAAGTGGAAACTGGGTTAACTCAAGTATATATTAAGTCAGTCACGTAGAAGTGACTCAGTGGATGAGATGACTGAAGTTCAAACCGAGCGGCAGAACGGGGATTTAAGCGGCGCGGTGGCTGGTTCCTGACGGGCTGGTCTGAGTAGTTCAGTAGGGCTGAGCAACCCGGATTTTCTCAGACGGCCGTCTCTAGGAAATAGCCACCGAGAGTGGGGGGTGGTGGGGGGGGATGTCTCGTTGATGCTACAGGTCAGAGGAGAACTAGCCAGACTGGTTTGTGCTCCTAGAAACGCAGTGCTACATTGATATGAAGAGCGGCATACCTGAACATGCAGTACGTCAAACCTCGAAGCAAATCGCACCAGGTGATACCGCTGTCAGCCAAGGTCAGGCAGCTGAGGCTAGTTTGCATGCCCTCTCCAAAACTGGATGATAGAAGATTGGAAACCGTTGCCTGTTCTGCCATTGTCAGGGAAGGGGAAAAAATTAGGCATGAGCAACAGGAAAGCGTGGGTCCACCCTGCCCTGTATATCAACAGTTCAGGCTGGTGAAGCCTAAGTATGTACAGTGTCCAGCAGGCAGTCTTACAACTTATATAGTCTCACAATCCGATCTCAGCGACCCAACATTGGCAGCTTGGCAGAGGCAGGATTTGAACCCTGTCCGGGGTCATCGTCCAGTACCATAACCTCAGGTCTGTTACAGTCCAACTAGCTACCGTAGCGATGATTGTAGTGGCGTGCGGTGTGGTTATGGCCGGTATACTCAGGTCGCGGACAGTGATTGTGCACTGATGCAAAGATCTATCCTGAAAGCACGTGACCTGTATGGGTTTGCTTACTATTCTGCCATCTAGTGGCAACTGCAATAATCCTGTGGTGCCGATGTGTATAGATATTTTGTCAGTTGATACACACCTTAATGACGCGTCATGGTTCGTCATGTCGCTTTTTAAGACTAAACAAAGCAATCAATCCTTTTTCTTGAGGATCCCCTTGTTAAGTCATCTTCACACCAGCAAAGCGTCTATACGGGGTTTACTCCAGGTGCTCTGGTTTCCTCCCGCATTCCAAAGAGATGCATTGGGATCATTGATTACGCCAAAGTGTCCCAAATGTGAGAATATATGACTAGTTTGGAAGTAACCTTGTGTGTTGTAAATAACCATCGTAAAATAAACATTCAACAAACTGTGACGTTTCAAAATAATAATAAAAAAAAAAAAAACATTCCTTGCTCTGCCTAAATCTGACATTCATCATTATCAGACTGTCCCAAACATGCAAAGAGAAGCCGGTGCAGCACATGAAACCAATATCTTACACCTTTATTTTTAGGTGTCTCGTTTTCCCAATCCGTAGCCTAATGCACCAAGGTTTCTCATTTTAAAAATAAAAAACATAATTAAGGTCATGGCTTCCCCATTCTGTAGTAAAACAAACATTATTAGTGACGCATTTTTTTTAACTGAGTGCAAAATGATTTCGATGCAGAAAGTAACCCTTTTTTGAAATCTCTGGGTTTTACTGATGTGCTAATGTGCTAATTGTTACCCCAATGTGCTAATATTTGGGGACTCTGGTGGCCTAGTGTTTAGGGTACTGGATTGGTTCAAATCCCGCCTCTGCCACAGTGGGGTCCCTGAGGAGGCCCTTAGCCCAAAATTGCTTGGATTGTATCCAGACTGTATTAATTGTAAGTGGCTCTGGATAAGGGCGTCTGCTAAATGAAACGTGGACCTTTACAGACAAAGCTAGTGTATTTAAAAATGTATTATTATTATTATTATCGTGTTTGTTTAGGACCTGCATATATTTATAGTCAAACAATTGTCCAATAGGAGCTGTCCTGTGGTTAAGCAAAAACTTCTTTGTGGTCGTAACCCTTTTTTTTCGCTTCTCTGCAGCGGAAGGCCTGCCCCAGGTGTACTATTTTGGGCCGTGCGGGAAATACAATGCCATGGTGCTGGAGTTGCTTGGCCCCAGCCTGGAGGACCTCTTTGACCTCTGCGACCGCACCTTTTCCCTCAAGACAGTCTTAATGATTGCCATTCAGCTGGTGAGTTCACCTCTCTTCCCTGGCTTGCTCTCAACACTCTCGTTTCTGTAGAGGAAGCAAAGCATCTGCAGTTTGCTTGTGGCTTTCTAATCCTTTTTAAGGCCTTCGTTTCGAGTCCCCGTGTTCTAAGGTTATCACGCCTTCTGGGAAACGGCTGTAATTTGGCTTGACCGTTCCCAAGCTCGCCGTAAGTGAACAATGTTTAAGGAACATTGGTCGTTCCGTTTGGTGCTAAGATGCTGAAAAACGGTCGCAAGCGAATTGGCAGATGATGCGAGGTTATATAGATGCGGACTAAACATAGTACAGGGTCACTGATTATATAAGAATGCCTGAGAGAGAAACCACTCGGATATGAACAACTATTTGCCAACTTTCGATGTTTTGTTAACGAACACAGTTTAGCTGAAACAGACTTTCTCGAGATGGAAGTGCAGAAAACTTGGTGTGGGCGATCTGAGAACAGGACTTTTTATTTTTATTTTTTAGGCTTTATATTAGTATGCAACTGCAGAGCAACCAAGCTACTGATTGTAAAATAAATCTTGCTTTTCAAACAACAAATAAGAGACGACTTAGGCTAGATTTGAATGGTTCGAACATGACCTCTGCATCAGAGTGGGTTTTCTCCGGGTTACTAACATTACAAAGAAATGCTTTTGGATTACAGTAATCCCATATCGTGGTTCATCTATCGCGGCTTCACTGTAGTCTGGATGTGTGTTTGTGTTTGTGTGTGTGTTTGTGTGTAATTTCAAAATAAAACACAGTCGAATCCGGTTAATGGGAGCAGCCGCTTATTCGGACTAAATCCTAAAGTACAGAAACAAATCCTGTTATATACGGGTAATTTTATTCGCTCATTCGGACCAAAATCCCGTTTAATCGGACCAAAGAACGTGAGAAGCGAATAAGAAAAAGAAGCCACGAGTCGCCACTTAGAGCGAATACAAAGCGGGTCAGAGGGATATGGGAGGATTTTTGGGATCCCCGGGAGAATTGGTGCTTTTATCAAAGGTCAGGAAATCCGAAAAGTTGTGCT
>JAUZST010007670.1:0-14025 GCA_034779995.1 Parotocinclus haroldoi | reverse complement strand
GAACCATCTCAAGAAGGATAAGAAGAAATGGACAGCTTGTGAGTGTCACAGCAAAGGGTCTGAATACTTATGACCATATGATATTTCAGTATTTTTTGTACTTTTTTTAACAAATGTTCAAAAATATCTACATGTCTGTTTTTTGTCAAGATGGGATGCTGAGTGTACATTAATACTTACATCAATTAATAATTATCTATATATATATATATATATATATATATATACACATACATACATACATACATACATACATACATACACACACACACACACTTCACATTTATCTCTTTACAAGTTTCTAACTGCAAAACATAAGTTATGCATATGAAAGCATGATGCATTATCTGTGCCCTCTAGTGTTCAAAAATGCAACTGCATCAAATTGCAAAAGTATAAAAAAGGCAAAAACCAACTCAATCAAACACCTTGAAAATGCACTGCCAAAAGCGAGGGCTAATTATCTGAGGTCAAAATCTGACCTCACAGTCATGTTCCAAAATCTAGTGGAAGGCCCTTTCAGAAGAACAATGCCTAAGATGCACCACATTCTACTACCCCGATTCAAATCAAGTTTGGACATTGTGTAAAACATAAATATAAACAGAATACTTTGATATGCTAATCATTTTCCACCCATATTCAATTGAACACACTACAAAGACGTGCTATTTAATGTACAAATGGAATATTTGCAAATATTCACTCATTTTGAATTTGATGCCTGCCACACTTTCCAAAAAACTTGGGACTTGGGCAGGTTTACTGCTGTGTTACATTACCTTTCCTCAAAAAAAACACTCAAAACGTTTTTGGGAATTGTTGAAGCTTAGTAGGTGGACTTCTCTCCCACTCTTGCTTGATGTAGCTCAACAGTCCAGGGTCTCCATCGTCTTATTTTTCACTTCATAATGCACCACACCTTTTCAATGGGAGATAGGTCTAGACTGCAGGCAGGACAGTCTCATGAGTCCCAAATTCCAGTCCCCGACTGGAACGTGTCGCAGGCATCAAATTCAAAATGAGTAAATATTTGCAAGAAAACAATAAGGTTTATCCATTTAAACACTAAATATATTGGCTTTGTAGTGTATTCAGTTGAACATGGGTTGAAAAGAATTTGCAAGTCATTGTATTCTGTTTTTATTTATGTTTTACACAATGCCCCAACTTCACTAGAACTGGGGTTGTAATACCCATGCTTCATATGTCTACATAGTGCAATTTCTGAATTACGCAACACACAGTCACATTTATATTTTACTTTAATATACAGTTATTAATGACTGAAAAGTTGAATAAAAAATATGAAAGAGTTCATCATATTCATACCTTTTTCGCAGTCCTTCTGACTGTGAACCATATCCCAAACAGAAGAGCAGCAGTGCTGTACACATACAGTCTGTAATGCCACACGGCCCAAAGGCAAGATTCAGTGTAAAGCCAAACACTGTCCAGAGTTCCTATAAGATAAAACCAAATCTTCTTATCCTCATTCATGTTACCGACTATATACTTCAGTCTTTGCATTGCTTATTTAGGCTCTGTATGTCTTGTAAACGCTGGAAAGAAAAAGTGGTCCACGTGCACTGTAAGAAACAGGGACAGTGTTTAGAAATCTTAAGTTAGAAGTTGCTTTCCAGTAAATATCTGCTCTTGTTTAGACATTATTTCTCAGGACTTTAAAAAGTCACCTTTAATATTTCACAAATTTTAAATTCACCAAAACACTAACAACTATACAAACTAAAATCTAGAAGCACGAACAATCAGTAACAACATCACGAAGCTATTTCTGAATTTGTATACTGCATGTATTTAGGATTAGTCTGACCATTTTTGGAGAATATTCTTCAGTTAGCTGTACAGAAAGGCACACATGGTGTAGCTAACAGAAAACAAAGTGCAAGTAACGGCCATAAACCCTCACCTGCCATTTCTTCAGCTATTACGCGGGACACGAGCAAAGGAATCCACAATCAATCGTGCATACAGCAAACGAACTTAGGAACTCATCTCACAATAACACACAACCTGTAGCAAGAGAAGCAGGGGAATATCAGAAACGCGTAGCACAGTGGGCCGCCATGTTGTTGTTTTTTGGTGGAATTATGGGAAATGGAGGCGGCGCTTCATTCGGCACTACATCAAAGGGCTAGACTTCAGTTCAACGCGTGTTACGTCGAAATATTCATTCATACAATTTCTTATCATCTTAATACTACTCAGGACGAAATTATGGTCACCTAAATCTCTATATTATATTTTAGTCCTCACACCCACCTTATCAGGTTAATTTGTGTTAATGAGTGTAGAAGATGTGAGTGTATTCTTAGTAGGGTTGTTCCTGTGCCACCAGTTAGGCACTACCGTTCCCGCGACCTGGGTTCTCAAAGGGTATTCGTGGGTTAACCCTGGCTGCTCTTTTTTGATCCCACACTCCAAAGATACTCATTAGGTTAACTGATTATGGTAAAGTACCCCTAAAGTGTGAGTTTAAGTATGATGTGTGTGCCCTACAATGAATTGGAACACTGTCTAGGGATGTTGCTCCATTGCACCCTGTGTTAGGCTAGGCACCAACTGTCCTGATGTTTAACCTAAACAACATTAATGCAATTTTTAGTGTTAATTATTTATTTCTCATCCACAACAGAATAACATCCACTTCAGTCACTCTACACAGCCCACAAAAATAGGTGATATTTCCTTATGGGAATTTTCAAATTTTCATTTTGAAATATCCCCTTATTTTTGTGAGCAGTATATTTAGCTAGTGTTTAACAGACTTATTTTTCTGCACAGTTCTGCGTCATTCTTATTACTAATCCAGGAACGTAAACACCGAACCACCACTTTAGAGGAACTTCAAGAGGTACATAAAACAACACACAAGAAAAGACCACGACAAAGCTTACAAGTAACTTACAATAGACACACTATACTGTCAAAAGAGAGTCAAAAATGAAATACTTTTTCCTGTCAATTGTTTTACGTTTACTGGGGACAGTGGTGACTCAAGAGTCAAGACGAAGAAGTGAGGCTTCAGCTGTTAGGTTTAGCAAGCTCCATCTTTTGGCTTTCAGCTGTAAGTCTTGGTGTATAAAGTTGCTGCTGGGAAAAGGCTGAATTCCATAAAGAAACCACTTTAGAAGGATACATTTGCTACATCAGTATGCTGGAAAAGAGGATCAAACAAAGTCATGTACATGTATTACTGTCTATCACCATACCTAAATATAAGGCACAATTTTTTTTTATTCATAACGTTATGGAGAAGGAAAGAGTGTTTTTCTTATTATGTTTGATTGACAGTCAGCGCTGTTAAATGTTTAACATATAAGACAAAAAAGATAATTAACCTGCTTACACTTTATATATTTTGAAATGCTAATGTACTTTTATTAGCTGCCCATTAAACACCAATAAAACATCAAAGTCCACATAAAGCTGATGATGCAGTGGAATGATCTGAACAACGCTGTTCCTGCATGAAATCCCACAAGGGTCTTACATTTGTCGTCATCATTATGCAGGTCTGACAAGAAGCTACAGGATGCTACTGGTTCCTAAACAGGTTCTGATATTTCCACATATTATCCGGCCTGGACTTCAAACAAAGCACATGACAAAGTTGTCTGTATGACCAGGATAAAAATTAGACCACATTGTGAGTGATCGATAAAGAGCCACAGGTAATATAAATGCTTATAGCTCTATAGCCCAATTGTTTCTTTGAATAAAATGGTGTTTAGGTTCAAATACAAACAAATATATGCTGACTGTGCTACTAATTTCCCACCTCAATTCACCAGTAGTTGCCAAGGCCAAATTAAGATATTTTTCATCATGCAAGAATGAAAAACAGAAAATGGAAAAATAGCGTTTGTAATTCACTTTATGTTTATTATCATTCATTACACAAGATATTATATTTCTTAATAGTTTTTGTAAACTAGAACATTAGGCACTTTATAGGCAATGTCACTTTTGGAAACAAATGTTCTCCTTCTCTCAAACGGAATCAGAAATCATCATATAAAGCCAAGTGAAGAAAGCAACAACATCTGTTCTACCCATTATTATTATTATTATTATTCAATGTGAAATCGTAATAATAATAATAATAATAATAATAATAATAATACCAGATTTTGGTAAAGTAAAGCGAGGGGCCGAAAATGCACACTTGCAATCATAACGTAAGATGATTCAAAATAAAACAGATTAATTGGCTAAATACTGAATGAGAAAAGCAGTTACTTGTTTTTCCCTGTCAGCCAAGGTGACTGCAGATTTTATTTAGGCATAAAGAGAAACGCAGTGTGAGCAGTGGACTATATTTTTTCAAAAAGGAATATTATAATTGGTTTATTTTTTATAAATTGTGAGAAATTATTATTTATCATATTATTGGTGTACACCATTCACCAAGACAAGACCGAGTACAAATAAGGTCAAGACCAAGGACTGAGAAAGAATGAGACAAAGGATTCTCGTTTATTATACTGAAAACAACCTTGAGTATTACAACATTAGCGATTACTCAAGTATTTAATGATTTATTAGTCATTAATATTTGGAGCATGGAGTGTAAAACTTGTAAGATTTGCCATTGCATTGTGCATATAGACCAACAATTGACTTTATATTCTATGAACTCTTGCTTTTTCCCTGCCTCGTGTTTTTGAGTTTGTGACGGATGACAGCAAGTGTAGTGAAGAAGTTGCCTGAGAATAGAACCAGGAAGCAAAGTCCACACACAGACACCTGGCAAAGAAGAAAATAGACATATTCAGCGGAAAATAAATAAGTGATTGTGATCAATGAGTTCTTCTATAGACCATTTTAAATATTCAAATAATTTACACCCGAAATCTGGGAATGTTTGCATTTCCCTTTACTATAACCTGGGATGCCACTTAGTTATATATTTACACTTATTTGACCTTAGTCACGCCATGTTATTTTATCTAGATGCAAATTAAATCAGAACTCCATGTGTATGTACCAAGGCATGAGGAGGAAAGATCTGCCTGTAGAGCTCAGAGGCAGGATTTCATGGATGCATAGATCTGGAGATTCTGTGGATTTCATGACTTGGTTTGTGTTCTGATATGCATTGTCAACTGTGAGATCTTATATAGACAGGTGTGCGTCTTTCCAAATCATGTCTACTCAACTGAATTTACCACAAGTAAAACTGTCTTCTACATCTCAAAAGATGATCATGAGAAATGTGAGGCCCCCAGAGCTCAAAGTCTCCTAGCAAAAGGTTATCCTTTTTAATAAATGTGCAAAGTTTCTAAAATATTTTTTTACTTTCTTTTTTTTACTTGACGGAGGACAATTTTTTTTCAAATCTTAGCACAAATTTGCAACGTGTAAAAACAAATGTAAAAAAGTGAAGGGTTGTCAGGAATCAAAATGCACTGTATCTAAACTGTTGAGTCTGTACTACAACTGATGTCATTTTGCAAAAGTATTGGTACCACAGTATTCATGAAAACATGGAATTCCAGTACTCACCTGCCACTCTTTACACTCAGGAAGCTGAGCCATTCTGAAGAGGGAAAGGCCATTGAATAGCTGCCAAAACTGAAAGGTAGAGCACAGTCACAAAAGGTAGGAAGTGAAGACCTGATAAAAATCAGCATGAAGTTAAGCATTCATTCCCTCCTATTATGATTAGAACTTTAACATTCCGTTTGCAATCTCTGTACCTCAAATTCACCAAGCTCGTCCTTGCACATACTGTTCATGGCATTTGGTATTAGGGACAAAGAACAAACTTACATGACCAAAGAACAGAAAGGGCAGCAGAAAGGTCAGCCCTCGCCACATCCATGACTGAAATCCCTCTGCAAAGTAGGAGAGGGATTATCACAAGCCTTTTTATACAGAATACAGGTGTGTCTACAAATGTCACGAGACAGTGTTGCTGAGGAAAAACAACACACGTGGGGTAACAAATTTTTATTACAGCTCTCACACATAATGTGAGTATACTTTCAGAAATGGAAAGTCCAGAGCGACTTACAACTCATACAGTCTTTCAGTCCAAGGGTTAAGGGCCTTGCTCAGGGACCCAACTATGGCAGAGGTGGGATTTGAACGCTGGACCTTCTGGTCCATAGTCCAGTACCCTAATCACTAGGCCACCACAGTCCCACCTATGTGTATGTGTGTGTTTATGTCCTCTTGCCCCTTGCATGGACTAGTGCTTGTGTAATTTTTTAGCATCAACATTCATAATTTCTCTGTATGCCCTATGATTACAGAAAATATAGGTCTAATTTTGCAGTCTTTAATTAGCCAGTTTTAACACATTCAAAATGTAAAGCATACATTTTCGGATTTTCCACAGACTAACAGTAGAATGGGTTAAACTGATACCCCAGTATGTCACTTCTATAGGCTTTCTCTTCCATAAAACCTTGAGTTCAACTGCATATGACACCTTAAAAATGCACTGGGATGACAAATGTGAGCCAGGGCTTATTGTCTAACATTAGAATCGGACCTCATAGTCATATTCCAAAATCTAGTGGAAAAAAAATGCGTTTTAAGGAAAAAAAAACAGACGTGTTGTAGCAGCAGAGTAGCAATTCCGTTTGTAGCCATTTTTTGAATGTAATTTTTTGTGTGTCCACAACTCATACAGCACAGATGTAATATTTCCTTGTAGTGATTGCATTTGCACAGATGTGGATATTTTACAGGCTCTGCATTTCACCACAACAGTAAACTGTTAAGCATACTCAAACTGGAATTTAGAAGTTAGTTAAAACTTGCACATTTATATAAACTGCTATTTTTTTTCACAATCCTACTTATTAAAGCATTTCTAACACTCACAGTACATGCTCCAGTTTTGTCCTGTCTAAGCAGAGACTGGTTGCTAGAGTAATAATAGTATATAACAGTGTTAAGTTTATTATCTCGTCTTACCCACTGTTAAGTCCATGTTGTGCCTTTCTCCTAAAGCTTTCAATCTGTAAAGGCATCCACTTTGATAATAGTACTGAAGTAATTGCAGAAAGCCTACAGGAAGAAGAGGAGAGCTGCATTTTATCATGTATAAATAACATCCGACACACATTCTACTACTGGATTTGCGATACATACTTTGATACACACAATAGGCAAGAAACTGGTTCCTGAACATTTGGTACAGTTCTCCATCAGGCCTGAGGAAAAACAACACACGTGGGGTAACAGATTTTATTACAGCTCTCACACATAATGTGAGTATACTTTCAGAAATGGAAAGTCCAAATTTTAGGGTTCCCTTGATTTGTGCTATCTACAGCCTTGCTCAAGTATAAGGCATGCACCATTTACTGTCCATAAGATCAAAGACGCTTTAAAGACACGCGCTTTAACGTCTGAGGTCTTAAGAGAAAAAATCTAATTTAGGTCTCAGTGACAAAAGGCATGTATGAGTGAGCCCGTGCGCCACCTGCTGACAAAAAAGAGAATAGGTCTCGAAGAAAGAAAACAGAATTACCGTAATTGTAGTGTATTACTGTAATTAATGTTAGTAATGTAATTAGGTTTGTGTTTAAAATAGCTATATGCAATGTATCTAAACTACTATGTGACTATGTTAATATCAGTAATGCCACCGTCCAAACTCCTAAGACTTTGCATTTGTTAGTGCAACAGTATGGCACAGTGCTGTCTGAGGCATGATGTTAAATAAGAAATAGACAGTTACCTGATAAACTGTGTAACATACTCACCAAGTCAGCATGACGCCTGACAGAAATGTTGAGATGTAGTGATGAAACACCCACCAACCTTTAATCCTAAAAACGGCAGGCTGTGCATTAGACTGCTTTGTCCTTTAATTCAATGCACAACTGCTCCTCCAGTTGATTCTTAAATGTTTTAAGATACTAAATAACTATTTTCATTGGTGTAGGTAGGGTTCTCATTAAATAATTAATTATTATAAATCGCTTAATCTGATATAAGTAACTGAAATCGAATGCATTTTGGGCAACACAGTGTTCAGCATCGCTGATTCACAACAAGAGGGTCCTGGGTTCAATCCCAGGGTGGTACAGTCTGGGTCCTTTCTGTGTGGAGTCTGCATGTCCTCCCAGGGTCTGTGCAGGTATACTCCGGCTACTCGGGTTTCCTTCCACAGTCCAAAGACATGCAATAGGATAACTGATTACACGAACTTGGCATTGACTCGGGTGTCTATACTGTATGTGATTAGTTTTGTCCTTGTGTATAGATATAAACTTGTGTTTGTGTGTGTGTGTGTGTGTGTGTGTGTGTGTCACTCAAAAGGCCACTTAGGCGAATAGCATAGTTAGATAAAACCAAAAAACAAACAAACTAATGCATTTCCATAAGCAACCTTTCAATTAGATCTACTGCACAATCCAAATGAACTAACCTGGATCCATTACTGATGAGAATGCTCTCACGGATTGTTAAAGTGCAGTAGTACCAGACCAACACAAAGTTTAGCAGAGCATCCACAAACCTACACAACACGAAAAAGTTGCATCAACATTTTGGACAACCACATCTATTAAATAATCATATTCCACTATTTCCACTATTGTTAGCACTTCTAATAGCAGTAGTGGGGTGAAAATTTAAAAAATGTAATAGACAAGTAAATGAGACAATGGACAATTTTTTTTAAGTGCGTCTTGTCCAGTAATCTTAAAACCATGGAGTCTCTGGTACACGTTGTTTGCCTCACTGGCTCCATATCTCAACACAGCTGCAAAGGGGTAAGCCTCGAAAATAGTTTCTAGTTTGTTTGTGTTGCTTAAAAGAATACAGTCTCTGGTACCTGTATGTAAAAATCTGACAAAGGAATCCCAACAGGAACAGGACCACAGTCACATACAGCTTGAACGTCTCATACTCGTCTTTGTAAGCAATCCTACAGTAAAATAACATACAACATGTACAAGATGAAGTCATGGGTGCATTATCAGTGCAGCTGGAATTGGGTGGTAAAGCTTTCTTTGCAGATTACACATCATATTTCATTACAACAATTCCTATGTACACAGAGTGAGCATATATCGAACTATATTAGTATCTACCTGTACACCTACTCATTCATGCATTAATTTAAGCAAAATATCGTGTGGCAGCTCTTTGATGACTAAAATCAGATAAAGGACAGTGGGGTTAGGTAAAATGTAATTTTTACATCAACCAAAACAATGGGGAAAATTGTTATTTCAGTGATTTTGACAGATTTTTACAGCAGTCTATAGAAGTTACTCAGAACACTATTTGCTACAGATGGAAATGGCTTGTTAAAGGATAATGAAAAGGAAACTCCTTTAAGCTGACAGAAAAACTATGGTGAGAAGAAAAGACTCTCAGAATGCACAACATTTTAAACCTTAAGTTGGATGGGCTACACAAGTAGAAGACCATGTGGGCTCCACTTCTGTCAGCCAAGAACAGAAAACTGAGACTGTAGTTGGGCACAGACCTGCCAAAATTGTTCAGTTGAGGTTTGGTAAAATAAATTTGGAAAGTGGTACACAGGTGTGCAAAACAATTGTGGTGTTTCTGACCATAAGAGAAATGATGATGAAGTGTAATGATAAATGACAGTACAAAGTGCAGTGACCACTAAAACTTGAATAAAAAAAAAATAAACAGAATTGAAAGCAAAAAATCTATTTTTGTCAAGTGAAAAATATAGAAAACAACAAAGTCAGTTGTGTTTTTTCCCCAGCAAACTCTCTGCCGCACATGTCTAAACAGTGTAGGTAAGCAATTACCTTAAGAGGAATCACATACATGCATAGATCATATTTGTGTCATAACTTACTTGGCCTGTTTGTTTGGAAGATTGACGTTCACATTCCCAAGAACCAGACTGAGATGTAGCCTATAGGAGAGTGAAAACAAAGCAAAATAACTTAAATATTTAGTAAACAGAGAAATCAGAATCACAGATCAGAAGCACAGTTACATCGTTTACTAGATTACCCATTTTTCTTTGGAAGGAAGGACTCCATCTGAAGTAAAATGCCAGGCCACTCCCGGAGATGTCCATTGATGTCTTTCACCTGCTCGGTCTCCTTGTCGTTTAATCCTTGGCTGACTCTGTAATTAAAATGTTTAACAATGTTTTATCTGTAAATAAATGAAAGAAAATTATTGAATCTTCTTTAAAATACGCCTTCACTTCTTACTTCTTCAGAGACTTGGAGACGTCTTTGAAACACTTCCTCTGATGAGCTATAGAAGCAGCGATTTTGTTCTGTAGTTTGGAGACCTCATCCAGCTTCTGCAAATATAGGCGATGGGTCTCCTGAGGGCAAGACAATGGTTACCCTACTGTCTAAAATACTGTCTGAAGGGATGTAACCACTGAGAGAGCTGCTGAAATGTAAATCTCACATGCATATGCAAACTGGGATGGGATTTAGGGTTTACTCGTATTGTTTTGTCATTGGTATTAGTTGTCTTCATATTCAAGTTTTAAACAATCATAGAGAAATAATAACGGTTACACTGGGTTGTGTATATCAACCGTGGCTGATGTCACTTACATTTTTGCAGTGGGCCACTTTAATGAGGACTGACCCGTTTGCCCATTGTGTTAGCCTGTATACAAATATTTAACACGCAGCAACATGGCCAAGGTAATTTCTAATAGGCAGGTAGCATGTGGACATATCTAGTTTCTAGTACTTGTTGCTGAAACTTGAGAATAAAAGAGAAACATCAATGCAGAGAAGATGCACATAAGAATTGGCTTACTGACTTATGCTGCACAGTGTGCTAGTGAATTTATTTTTTTAAAGCAGCCTGCAGGTGATAGTGTTGACAGTGGTGAAAAAGAACAAACAATGAGCTGTAGTAAAGAGCAAGAACTCTGTCATGCTAAATGAAGCATCTTGAACACAAAGCTTTGGTTAACCTTGGTGTTGCTAGAGAAATTCAATTCAATCCTTTACACATTAGCTTAACACAAACGATACGAATATATTTTTACACTGATTCAGTGTGTTGTCTCAGTTTGAACTTGGTTTATCATATTGGGGCTGCTTGACAGCAAATTCCCAGGCTGCCCCGGCCATAAATATTATGTTGTCATAACGCCAAAGCGATAGTGTAACACTGTGAATGTAAGCAGCTATAAGTGGACTACAAAACGATAAATCAAAATGATTTACCAATTTATACTATGAATGAAAACAAGCAAACCTGTGAAGCAAGTTATAACGGCAACATTGGTTTGAGTTCTTACCTGAATTTGTTGAAAGTCTTTTTCCAGACTTTCCCATTCTTGAAGGGTAGCAGTTAGTTTAAATGACATCTGTGGAGAAGTTAAGCCTGAACTAAAAAGAGCTTTCAGATATTTTATGGCGCTTTCCAAAACACTTTTAGCTTAGAATTATTGCCAAAACCAGTAGTATAAAAGCATAAAATTAGTTCCAGCTAAATCGGTGCCACTGTATGCTTTTGAGTGGACTTTGTTTATGACTGGCAACAATCTTTGACTGTTGCAGCTTCCCTGACCCAAGACACACTTAAGTCTGCAATATACTGCATGTAGCAAGTAGCTTCTAAAGTTGACTCCTTAATTAAGCTATTGCATTCATCAAAAGTTAATATTTATCTCTTATGAGGCTGACCAATCTCAATTATAATCATATTCATTATACAACCTCTTTTTCTAGTAATATTCTTTAGTTAAAACATATAATAACATTTTAATCTACTTCTTTCTAGCACAATGGAATCCGCTTCATATTTCAATGGAATCATATTTTAATGGTATATACAGGAACTCTGCCAGAAACTTAAAAGTTAGTTGGAGTGAAACTTCTCAGTGTTTGACAACTTTTAGAAGGAATATGCATGGTAACGTCCTGAAATGTCTCAGTTAATTTCAAAACGACCACTGACAATACATGAATGCTGGCAATAAAAAAACTGTTCAAATGTCTTTTTATGACACAATGACTAATACAATGTACAAAGTACAAACCTGTATTGGATATCAGTGGCTTATCAGTATTTTCTGGATTCCCCTTTGACCCATTGCCTTCTCTTTTTGTGGTCTTTCTTTTTCTCCAGGGAATCATTTTCTCTGGACACCACCAGCAATCCTCTGACTGCAGCCAACTCTAACAACAAGAAGTTGTCAGTGTGATATATACATTCTTTGACAACACAACAGTACTGTCCAGGCTCATTATCAGACTTTGGCTCTTATGAACTTTAATTCTTCATCTCAGGACTAAATGACACGTTAGTGTTACGGCTCATTTATTAAGATACAGTGTCTCACCAAAAAATACACCCCTCACATTTTTTGCAACTATTTTATTATATTTTTTCATGGGTCAAAAGTGAGGATATGGCACTTTGATACAATGTAAAGTAGTCAGTCTACAGCTTGTATAACTGTGTAAATTTGTTGTGCCCTCAACAACTCAGCACACAACCATTAATGTCTAACCCACTGGCAACAAAAGTGAGTACACCCATAAATGAAAATGGCCAACTTGTGCCCAATTAGCCATTTTCCATCCCCATATCATGTGACTTGATAGTCTTGCAAGGTTTCAGGTGAGAATGGGGAGCAGGTGTTTTAAATTTGGTGTTATTGCCCTCACACTCCCTCATACTGGTTACTGGAAGTTCAACATGATTGCCTCATGGCAAATATCTCTCTGAGGATCTGAAAAAAAGAATAAGCTCTAAATATATAACTTTATTTGCTCTAAATAAAGATGGCCTAGATTATAAGAAGATTGTCCCTGAATGTGAGCTGCAGCACAGTGACCAAGATAATACAGCGGTTTAAAAGGCAGGTTCCACTCAGAACAGGCAGAGTTGAATGCACATGCTTAGCGTCATATCCAGAGGTTTTTTTTAATGCTACCAGCATTGCTGCAGAGGTTATAGTGGGTAACCCCACTGTATCAAATTGGTCAGCATGGCTGTCCAAGATAAACTTATTTGGTTTAGATGGGGGCAAGGTGGAGGAATGCATGGTCTCTAACATCCACCAGCTCTGTGACATCATCATGGAGGAGAGGAAGAGAATTCCAGTGTCAACCTGTGGAGCTCTAGTGAACTCCATAACTCCGATGTGTATTATCACGCTGTCAATATGGAGCATGTTTGGGAAAAATATGACTTTTTGGAATTCAGTGTTTCTATATCTGGTTTTCAGTAGTTCATCTCGGCAGAGCATGATTTTGGCACAGTTGGTTGACTCTAAACATGCCACAGCGCTGATATTTACGTATTACTGTATGTGCACAATGATGGAATGGCACCCTGTCTTGGTTTTTACTGCCTTTATGGACAATTTGCACAGGTTCACCCAATTTGGACACAAGATTGGAAAAATTTGCGTGAGGCTCAATTTCTGCTGTGAAATTCAGATGGTTGGTCAAGATCTGCTGTACACAACATGAATGTGTGGATCCATCCTGCCTCATATCAGCAGTTCAGGCCACTGGTGTAATGGTATGGGGGCTACATACTGCTGGCACACTTTGCTCACCTTAAAACCAACTAAGAATAATTTAATCCCCACACCCTACAGTGTATCGTTCTTGATCATGTGCATCCCCTATGACCCCACTGTACCATCTACTATTCGCCATGTCACAAAGGACAAATCATCTCAAACTGGGTTCTGGAACATAACACGAGCTCACTGCACTCAAATGTCGAAATCTATTAAAGCATCTTTGGGATGTGGTGGAGCATGAAATTCAGGTAATGCATGTGCAGCCAGCACATTTGATGTCAGTATGGACCAAATAATCTCAGGAATGTTTTCACTACCTTGTATGTTCCACGAAGAATTTTGGCCGTTCTGAAGGGGAAAGGGGTCCAGCCCAGAGCTTGCCTAGTGTACCTATTAAATTTGTCGTTCTGTCGTTCTGTAATGCTGATACGTCCTGGGAACAGCAACGCCGTTTCCGGTGCTCATAAATATTTGTTTGTAATGGGCTGTAACAACAGAGACTGCACTCTGATTGGCGGTTGTGTTGG
>JAUZST010007669.1:0-14025 GCA_034779995.1 Parotocinclus haroldoi | reverse complement strand
CTGCTTTACTCATGGCTTTGGGTTAATTTTTGACCGGGAGTATGTGTGCCATTCATAAACAGTGCTCGGTGCAATTAGTCAAGATTTCTGTATTTCCTGCCTAAGTTAATGAACCAGCAATAATGAGGACTGCAGCTCTTATTTCCATATTTACCGTCTTTATTTCAAGTGTGACAGCGGACCAAGGTATGGGAATTCTAAATTCGTACGTATAAACATCATCGTAGCGGTGGATATTATATTAATACCTTGCATTGGATATTATAGTTACGTTTGCGTATACAAACTATATACCTATTTAAATACCTGAGTCATGTAACTGTACAAGCTTACAGACTGTTGGATTTATTTATTACTCTTTATCTGAATCTCAAATTTAACAGCTATATCTTAATCTATAAGAACTATATTCTTAATGACCAACCTTAATCAGTTGTAAATACCAGCTTAGATCAATTGTTTATAAGTCAGCATATATTATTTGACCCAAAACTGTTAGAAGCTTGATACATTTTGACAGCATGACACCATTAACAATGCAGACTTTCCCAAAAAAAGGGGGAAATCATGCAAGAATAAAGAAGATAACGTTGAAAATACATTTCACCATATTTACTGTTGGTATTGCTTATTTGAAATGTGAAACTATAGTGAAATAATCTAAAGGTGGACGCGTAATAGCTCGAAAGCATGTTTATCAGTAGAACTAGATTGATCACGGTCAAAGTCCAAAAGTAAAGTTTAAACACAGAAAGATGATAACAGAACAAAGTAAACCTGGCACTCATCCAGAGAGGCTAATAGTGACCTGGGCTCGAGTCCCAGTGGTGCCTTCCGCCCGCGTAGGGCAATCGCCTGTAGCAGTGTTCTCAGTCCTGGCCCTCGCGTCCCCCCTGCTCTGAACATTCGTGCTTAAACACACCTTAGTGTTAATGAACTTAGGAATTGGATCAGGTGTGATGGGAGCAATGAAAAAAAAAACAACAACACTAAATCTTGCACAGGGGTGAGGCTCCAGGACCAAGACTGAGAAAAATTGTCCTACAACAACGGTTGCCTGTATGTGAGGGAGGGGCGGACGGATCCCCCGGGGCTTGAACAGCAGCCCTTACAACAGACGGTCATTCTGTTCATATGGAGTTGCCTAACGCTCATTATTTCGGCTTGTTTATCCCGCCGTAATGCAACTCGAGAACATCCGTCAAGTAAGGATAACGCTGAAAGCACACTTACAAGAGCTAAGCATCACAGAAATGGATTCAATGCTGTCTCATCTTCACAGGGAAGGATTATGCAAAAGAGAAAGTGTGTGAAGATCTCAGACTCACTGGAGCCCAAAACTACAAACAAATGTATGTAAGCTCAGACATTACTCCTTTATGAGATGTAACTAGACCCTTTTGAGTATTTCTATGAATACTATATAAATCATCACCACATTTGCCATTATCTTCACTGTTGTACTCTGAAACCATATCGACTTCTAAAAACAACCGGTTACAATCAACAACCCCCAGTCAAAACAGTCTGGAACTGTTGGGAACGTTTCATCCAATGTATTTACGTCGAATTTTCGTTTGACTCTTTGCCTCCTAGGAAACGGTATGATATTTGTCTTTGATACATGAATCATCGAGTCATCATTAAGTCCACTAAAAGAGGACTGGCTCTCCTTGAGATGCTTAAATACTGAAAACGGTTGAGTCATGCTAAAATGTCCTCTTAAACATTCCTTTAAAAAGAATGGTTTAATATCCTGAAGGACACTGGCATTAGGTCTGACGTCCAAACAACCCAGAAGGAAGCTAATGTGATATCGATCGCTTGGTTACATCTGATCGAAGCAAACTGATGATTATCTCCTGCTTTCAGGAAAGATGGAGCTCCCTAATATGACCTGGTGTGAAAAGGATAGTGCCAAGGAGTCTTATTGCCTGGTTGATGGCATTTTTTTTGTGGCTGAAGGGTATTTATTAGCTTGTCGTTGTACGTAATGCTATAACACCATGCATGCTATCGCTACTTACGGTCCCTTTAATGGCAGACACTTGTCAATTACTATTACTAGTTAATTAAATTACTGGGTGAGGGGTTGGGGCAATCAGTTCATAGTGGCACCGTAATCATAAAGACTATCTATTTTGGGAAAGCTTAACTGAACTCAGAAGTGCAGAGCCACCCGGAGAGTCCGTGGCACGCACATTAAAGACTCGACAGAGACCAACAAGCCAATTACAAACAAAATCAACTTTTACTGTCAGGGATTTGGATCCCCATTTAGTCGTTACGACCCAGAGCTACTCTACACACTTTGGAGCAGCGATACAGCGTCCTGTCTCAAAGATATTTCACGCTAACCATATCAGAGGAGACTTTGAAAAGACTTTTAATATGATACGTCTGGCAAAGTTCTTCTCACGGTTAAAGGCGAGTCACCTTTTGAAAACACTCACCTAAAAATAACAATCAACTTAAAAAACAAAAGGTAGCGCCATCGTATCTTAAGACGAAATCAAACATTTAAGACGACATCACATTTCCTGTACAGTATTACTTTTCGATGCTATATCAGTTTTGTATGCATTTTAAATACTGTACATTGTGGAGTGTAGTCATTTGCATAGAACTATACAAAAACGGCAAATAGCCCGTATCCATTTAGAAATACCTATAGCACAATGTAATGAACTGTTTTCACTATTTGGTCTGATAACTCTAGGGCTACACCTGCTGAAAAATGGGTTTAAAATGACCTGTACCTGTGCCATCCAGACACACACGAAATGTTTCCCAGAAAGCCCACCTACTGTTGGTAGTCGACCATTTGTCTGAGCCAAGACTTAAGACTTAATAATCTTACACATGGTTGATTTCACCAGCATGTCAAGCAAAGACCAAGCATGACTAAAGACAGCTAATCTTGACCACTTTAAAGTTGCCAGAACGCTGAAGATGGAATTAGGACAAAAAAACGAACCAGCCATTCGTGGTTGAGACTTTGGGTCTGCTTTTCCTATAAGATTTAGCTAACGCTGGATTGTGCGGTGACGCCACGCACGTTGTTCAAATTCTTTACCACAGTTATTCAACCCAAGGACGTTACGGAAAGGTGTTTGACCAACATGCCAATGTTATTTTTATTTAGAACTTGATAGCTTTACTGTTGCCATTTATATTCCCTCCTGCTCACTCACCCTACAGATCCCCGTAGCGGAAATCCAAACGTGAGAGCGCTTACTCTGCTAGAGTGCCTACACTGTGGAGAAACTAAGGATATTAAAATGATTGTTGTCCTTGTGCGAGGGAAAAAAAAACATTGGCAGCAATCTAGCCGACGCTCCATTTCATATTTTAAATAATTGAACAAGGTGCTCAGGTGATGCTCGGAGAGAAAGCTGAAATTAAACCCCATGCATCCCATTACTAGACATAGCAATGGGATTTGAACCCTTAACCTTCTGGGTAATAGTCCAATACTAAGCCATCATAGTCATGTCAAAGCTCCAGTCTGACTAGAATGGACTCAATCATCAACCAAATAGGGAAGGCTGGACAAGAGATTGCTTATATTGTCATATTATAATAAACTGTAATACGGCTCATACTCTAACACTAGATTGTATATTAAAGACCACGGTAACTAAGGCAACTGGACATTTTTTTCTGATGGTCATTAAACAGCACTTGATTATATGATACCAATTCTTTATTACCCTCAGCTTTTTTTAAAGGCTTCGTTAAAGAACGACCCTGCCTAATACCGGTGTCAACTTCCAAAGGTTCACACAATCCTCCAAAAACATCTTAAAAACAACTGAGTCTGAAAGCTTGATGATACAGTGCCAAGCGTAGTCTCTGAATTCTCGATCAGACGGAAGGGCTCCATCGTTTCTCTTCATGTTTTAGAGCAACTTGCAATCTGTGCTCACGACCAAACGCACAAGAGGTCAAAGGGTCCAAACAACTCCATGGCATATTCCTCGAAGTCTCAAACGTAGCTCTAATCTGACTCGCCTCGCTACGCATTTGCTGCCAATAATCGTTTCCGGTCTAACGTAACACTTTAAGGTTGCTATCTTAGTTATGCTAAGTTATGCTATCAAATAGGTCATCTGAACATTTTAGACTCGTGTCTGATCAAAAACAATCCTGCTGGGTTTCAGTACAGCAGGATCGTCTCCCACATCAGCAAGATCATTGCCTCCTGAGGTGGTACGTAATATGCCCGTGGGTGGAGGGGTGGACGGCCGTAGTGATCTCAGACACAGCAGGTTCATGCTGTGCAGAGCTCATGTTTAACACAGGTTCCATTTTTTTCAGAACAAGTATGGACAAGATGTCCTGTTTCTGCAACAAGCTCTGCAACAAGCAACATAGGATGATCCTGGAAACCACACAAAATCAAATAGTTCGTGCAACAGCTCAAAATCGCTCGTCTGTCCCAGCGTTCGATACCTTTTAATTCTAAGCGAAACATTTGAACAGAGAACAGTGGTTTAATACGTTAATTGCGTCACTCCTCGTGTGTGTTTAATTGACTTAGGCACAAAGTGATACTGGTTTCAACCTCTGGGGGCGCTGCAGGCTAACCAAGAATATGTGGAAAGGTGGAACCTTTCTTATCGTGATAGTAATTCACGTTACTTGTGCATATAAATTATAACTACAGTAGCAATTTTATATACAGATATGCACCACTTAATGTAATTGATAGTCATGATAGATGTGAGAGACACTTTATGTAATCTGGAGCATTGCAGGAAGGCCCAGGCCCAGGTTCAATCCCAGGGTGGAGCAGCCTGGGTTCTTTCCCCTGGGTTCTTTGCCTGTCCTCATGGGTTTACCCCGGGTACTTCCTTTTTCCTCACACAGTTCAAAGACATGCATAATAGGTTCACCGGTGTCTCTAAAGTGGCCCTTAGTGTGCCTTTGCCCAACAATAGATGTGTTTAATGGCCAAATAAGCATATACAATAATATCCATAAATAATCTATAAGTAGGGAAGTACGTAAGATTTATTTGTATAGCACTTGTCTCAGACCACAGTCACAAAGTGCTTTACAAAGTGCAACTCAAACAATAAAATGCACAATTTCAGTATCTAAAAACACATGGAACGAAAACAACACAGCTTCAGTATCTAAATGCCTGTTTAAAAAGGTAAGTCTTTAGGTGTTTTTTTTTTAAAAGAACCCTACAGAATCAGCAGATCTGAGTGACAGAGGCAGTGTGTTCCATAGTTTGGGAGCAAAAACCTGAAACCTGAACAAAAAGAAGGTTTAAACTACTAGACCTAAATTCTGCCGCGTAGTCCGGAGCCTGGCCGTGTAATGCTCTATAGGTAAGTGTAGGAATTTTAAACTTCATCCTGTACTCCACGGGGAGCCAATGGAGAGACTTTAGCAGTGGGGGTTACGTGAGACCATTTATTTGACCTAGTGAGCAGTCTAGCAGCTGCATTCTGAACCGCTTGCAAGCGATCACGAGCAGACACACTAAGTGAGGAAAACAGAGCATTGCAGTGATCGATCCGAGAAGAAATAAAAGCATTTCCAATTCTGCATGTGAAACGACTGATGTCAACTGAGAAATGTTTCGTAAATGGAAAGAAAAAAAAAACCTTGCAAGTCCTTGTAAGCTGTTTAGCATGAGGGTCAAATCTGTAGCTGTCTATAGTGCTATAAGCATCATACATTTTGGAGCTGCGTCTGTGTATTTGTCTCGTTTCAGAGTGATAGCTCTGTACAGCCAGAAGTTTCCAAACGGGACATTCGAGGAAGTGAACTGCGTGGCTGATGAAATGACTAAACTCAGCGAGGAATGCTGCAGAGATGATGCAACCCCTGACTGTTATGATAAAGGGGTAAGCCGAGACTTCTTTCAGTTCATTCTCAATGCGTAAGGGTGATAGTGATGCCATGAATAAAGGACTGTGTCCTGCGTCCTTAAAGCCATTAATGGTAATAATAAGACCAATAACAACAACGAAAAAGCCACAGCCCCGCTGACAAGCCATGCTCAGAGATGGGGACCGATGCAGTTATTTAACTGGTTTATTAAGCAAACCAAACAAGCAAGGGCAGGTACTTTAGGTGAGACTGGAAATTAGGCAGATTTTGTTGACAGACAGGGAGACAGGCGTCAGGCTGGAGGAAGCGGGCAAGCGAGTAAATGAGAGTCTAAGCCAAACTAATGAGCAGGTGATGATGGGGAGAGTTTAGAACACAGGCAAATCAGGGACAGAGTGCTGATTGGCATGGGAACTGGTGGGTGCGGAGCAAGCACACAGCCTAACTAGCCTAACTATCAGCATAATGCCAATAATAAAAAAGCAACACTGAAAACTGTACCAAGTCTATAATAACTACATATTTAATGTTATTAAATGTTATTATTCTAATGGAACAACAGCCTGGATATCTCAGTCGGTAGAGCATCAGACTTTCAATCTGAGGGTCCAGGGTCCCTGTTCAGGCGATTACTTTGGACTGGACTATGTTACTGTAAGGTACTGGACTACGGACCAGAAGGTCCAGGGTTCAAATCCCATCTCTGCCACAGTTGGGTCCCTGAGCAAGGCCCTTAACCCACCATCGCTCGGAAGACTGTATTAGTTGCAAGTCGCTCTGGATAAGGGCGTCTGCCAAAGGACGTAAATGTAAAACAGCAACTAAATAAACTAAATAATAAAGATTTAAACACAAAAAAATACATGACCAAACGGTTTCATGACAAATCAACTCAAATCACTCACTATACTCTGCTCACAATAATTAGGGAAAATAGAAATATAATCAAAACGAACAGGAAGAAGATCCCACAAGAACAGCTGGACAATCTGGTCCTGATCGTGCCCCATCACTGTCAGGTTGTTTTGACACTCTTGGGTGACCATACACCCTACCGAACAGTCAATATGGGGCACTCTGGTCCAGTTTCTGTTGAATTCACCCCCATGAATATATCACTTGCCACTCGATCATCATAATCGATGCATCATATCTGCGTAATCCAACAACTTTCTTTGACTTTTCATTTGTTTTTCTGATCATCCCGTATGTCACGAAATACAATCGAATGCGCCTTTGTTTTAATGGCTTCCCATTCATTCGAAATGTCCCCTCATTTTTGTGAGCAGTGTATTCGGGCACAACGCTGATCTGTTCATCTCACACTTGGCTGCGCTCATTTTTAATTATGACTTTTACATAGCAAATCTTGTTAAGTGTGAATAACTGACTCTGTTCTAAAGGAAAGATGGATCTAATACAAAATACAGTTGAATTTGAACAAGCTTCTTGCGTAACGTCTTTGTATGCGTGAAATAAACGCATGCACAGTTTACATTGTTACTAGGTTACATGGGACGGTGCACCATATGTCATGTAAATCTGTTTTTAATTATTGTCATCTGTGCTTTTTCCAATGGGTTCACAAAATATTTTCAGAATTTGTGAATTGATCCTGTTAAGTTACATAGTTATGGAACAGGACAATAAGTGTCGAGCGACGGACTTGCATAAAAGATGAGAGACACTTGCAGCCATTGGTTCTTGGACGTAGAAATCTAGCTTTCATTTTATGATTTCAGAACTTTGACAGTTACAGACAGTAGAGTAACAGCCAATGCCTACGTTTGACAAAGTTTATATAGGAGGCAGGGGATAAGGAGCGCATGGTCTGACTAAGTAACCGTCCAACTGTAGCTCTCGAATTTTGATTTCGGTAGATTGTCCTTAAATCGAATGATTGATCAAATGAATCTAATGATTGAAGGTTACAATCATTAATAGCTTTAAATGAAAGAACAATAAGGCACTATTACGGGACACTGAACTTTAAACATTCTGTTCAAAAAGATCCAAACTAGCCAAAACCTTTTTGCCCAGCCTGTCAGTGATATACACTAATAAAGGATGAGTCAAAAGTCACAGGACACCCTTTCATTCCAAAAACGAGAGGGAAAATGGCTGAATCCCCTAGCAAGTAATGGAACATGGTCGCCATCTTGAAAGCTGCCATACTGGATCAAGGGCAAGTTTTTCCAATGGGAAGGTGGTCAGGAAGAATATCAAAGAAGACCAGAATTATCTCCCATTTGCAATGTATCTTGTGGTTCCAAAGTTATCAACACAGAAAGTTAAACTTTTTTTTTCGGTTCGTTACAGGTAACTGAAGATGCACGTGATGATTTTTATGTCTGGTTAACGCAGCTGCTGTATCATAGCAACAGACTTCAACAACCGACACTCAGCAATTTCACACAGCACTGTTGCATCACCAAATTCTCGTCCCTTATAGCCAAATTCGGAGAACCCGGGACTGTAGATGACAAGCCACGCAGTGATCGTCCAAAAGTACCGCTACTGACAAAGAAACTATAGTTTTGGCAGCCTTTGCAAAAAGTCCAAGACGCAACATGTCCTCTGACCTTTGACTCACCCTAAACCGAAACAACCACATAACCACAAAACAAATCACACGAGTGTGAACAGAAAACAGGCGATGCTAATGCAAACAGACAACATACAAACAGATGACTGTGACAGCAGCAAAAGGAACACAAGACAGGGAACAGTACATAAAACAGACAAAAGTTTATACGGGAACAACAGGAGCAGGAACCAGGAACATACCAACGGAGAAGGAGTGACAAGACCTGAAAAGGAGGCGAAGTAGAAGGAGGGAAACACAGCAGGCTGTAATTAAGCAGCCTGCTGAGCAAAGAGAAAAGGGTCAGAAGGGAGCCGTACGAAGATGTAGCTACCCCGAAATTATATGTTAATTACTTCTATGTCTCTGCTGAAAATCTCTCATCTTTGGTTTTCAGTCCCACATAAGGCAAGCTTTGCCTTTAAAGAGAAGGTTAGTCTATTTTGTTTTTAATTCCGTTGTTTGAAATTGAATCATAAAATGCTGAAAAGGTTGCTCGTCACCTGTGTCCACTGAATATGCATTCCAATTTGGCAAAGTCAGGTATGTGGGCCATTTTCAATTCTCGCTGTCTGTAATAACTTTAAACCCCCCTAAAAAAAAAAAAAAGAAGTAATTGTGCTCGCTGTTTTTCTTAAAGGCCACGGCGATCACAGAAAAATCCTGCGATAAGAACTCGCCGTTCCCCAAACACCCAGGCATTGAGAAGTGCTGCACTACGCAAGGTGATGAGCGAAAGCTCTGCTTGGCTATGCTACGTTCCACCGAAGCCAACGAACTCCCCTCCCTGCTGGAGCCCACGCCTGAAGAAATCTGCACTCAGTATAGACACGACCCCAGCACTTATGCAATGAGGTAAGATGTGCTACACTCTTTCATTTTGGGATAAGTAACGCTCTGCTTGCGACGGAAATTACAGAGGATTACGCAGCTTATTGATGGAAGAAGTTTATTTTAGGAGTTTGAAGGACAGTGCCGGTGTGTTCTGAATGGATCAGCATGGGCCTGCGCATAATGTAGTGCCGTGGTTTTACTGTTATAAGACTCCCACAGGTTTGAATCTCAAGTGAGCCTTCTTCAGACTAGACCTTGCTTAGAACACTGGGAGGAAAAACTAATTTGTGCAAATAGTTGTAATATAATACTATTTATTTACCGAATGTACATAGTCGTCATGATCATGTTACAGCCAGTGATTCCCAGCCTCTAGTGAACCTAAACTGGATTAAGTATAGAAAGTTAAGAATGAATAAACGAACAAACAATTCTAATATACCAATATTATTGTTGTTACTTTACTTTTCTCATATGTAACTCGTGTAGTACCACCGTGTTTCACTAGGGGCGCTAGAACCTGCACTGATGAAAGGAAATTGGAAGATTGAGCGAGATATGTTTCATGTTGCCAGTTAGTTATTGTATTTTTAAGCTAAACGCGTTGGAACATCATCAGGATCAAATCGTGGCAGCTGTTTAATTCAGTGCGTGTACATAAATGGAATTACAGTTCATAAAACTAATGAGCTACGCCTATGTTAATGATCTTTACAGATGTTGCATGACAATGACAGATGTTAATGATATGCGAGTTACTCGTGCGACTACAGGGCAGAACAGCGTGTCTGTTTTCCTAGGATTCTGAGTATGGGATACTGTCGAAAACTATCGAATACTATTAGATTGCATTTGCTATTTCCAAAATAAGACATTACATGAAACTTAATACACGCTGCTCACAAAGGTTAGAGGATATTTCATTAAGGGATATGTCACTATGAAATATTTCCTACTATTTGCGAGCAGAATAGATGGATATGTATATCTGGATATGGATGTCATTGGGCTGGATATGGTTTTTTTTTTTTAGAGTTTATGGCTCATAGTTTACCTTACACACAGAGAATTTCACATTCGGTGAGTGGAGAACCACTTAGCATCTTAGACTAATGAGTGCTCATCGGTGGAGTTCTTCAAAGCCTCACTAACCTTAGACTAGTGGGTAGACTGGGTAGACAAGGGACAGTCTACAAAGGTAGACTGGCTGGACAAACCAATGCTGATCAAAGAGTGGCCATGACACTTGCTGACAGTACCTACAGAAAGGGATTTCACACAAACTTGTCACCTCAGCAAGCTAACCCTGGCTTCTGACGGCTTTTGTACACTGATTTCAAAGCCGGTCACTGACCCGCTCTGGTGCCAACCTTTGGCAAAAGCACTGGCTTCAACCCCAGAGACCTGGGTGAGTCATGTCTGACACATTCTTTTAAAGACTGTACTTGGTTGCTGCACATACAAACAAACAAACTAGAGAAATAGAGCCTATTATAAGCCTTTACTTTGGTACCTTTGGTGCAGGTGCCAGCACAAATTAAAGGTGTAATGAGTTGCCCCGTTAATATGTACATAAGGGAGCTCTCATATCCACAGCAACTGGTACGCGAACACAAATGTCTTTTCATTCATGAGTCACTAACAATCCTTTTTGTTCACTCTAAGCATCTCCAGCTGGCAGAGCGTATGTGAATATGGATGTTCAGAAAGATATTTAGATCCTAGGTCAGATTCCCCCTTGCTTTATTTCATGTTTGGACCAAAAAATAACTTTGAAGAGGAAACAGGTGGCTGATTTGCAGGAAAGTGCTCCACAGCTAATGTTAATATACCACAGTGCTCACCAAGTAGATGCCTTATGGCTCAATGCCAACAGGCTCCATAGCCTAGAGCAGATCTTGCCCCGGGGGTGGACGCCTATCTGCGAAACAAAAAGCACTAAGACGGCCTGAGCGCTCCCTCGCCCAGACACAACAGTTTTGGCAGCCTTGTAATAGAGGAACGTCGTACCTGACGGGAGCATGCCGCCTCGGAAGACTTGGCTGGGGGTCGGACGTAAACAAAAATCCTAATCGTTTCCAGGGACAATGGTAAGAGGGTATTGGTTCTACCAGTTAAGGGTAGGCGCTGATACAACTAATACTGGCAAACTGCAAAAAGCAAGTAGTCTTTTGTGTTTCTTGTTGAATTTAGGGAGCTTGAATTACAAATTCACTTACACAGCAGCACCAGAATTCAGAGCGTGTGACAGCACAGCATCTGCCAGAGCGCATTCAACAAGCAGATGGCTTAGCAATATCCATGTCAACCAGAGCCCACCAGTGAGATTAGCACACCAGAGCGTGCATCTACTACAATTAGATGTCGAGTCGCTGCACACCTGGCCTAAATTTTTATGTGATAATAGTGTGATCCTGGTTTAGAAAAGCAAGAAATATTCAAGAACAAACAAATATTCAAAAATAGCCCTTCTGTTCCCAAACATCAATTTTATCCTCGTCCAAACAGCTTGTAGGTTGAGCTGCCTATCCAAAACTGCCGCCGTGTGAGAGCAATTAAAGGCCTGCAACAGACTGAAACCCTAATTCCGGGAAGAATTTTGATTAGACCTGATTAGGCCTGATTAGGGCAAAGTGGTTACTAAGGGCAAATGAACTTATTTCCAAGATTCTACACTAAACATTCGAACAATTGCCTTTTTATTTGGCTAAGCACACATTTTCAGAACTAAATTGTTGTTGTCTGGTCACATTAAAAAAGACGGGTTCCATGTGTGATCCTGGTTCAAGGCAGCTTAAGAACTTTTGCCTAAAGATTTGCAGCTTAATTGGGGTCTAAATTTGGCTCCTTGTGGCGTTGCTATGCAACAATGGCTATTGTTGAAAACTATGAGCTGAGGACAATTAAATTTGCTCTTTAAGCCTAGGACCTGGAAAGCCACAAGGCTGAACTTCCACAGACTTTAAGAAAGTCATATTGAGGATAATTCCCTAATGAACAACCCGGTACGATTTCACCAATCTGGACCAAATCGACCAAGTCGGTGACAATCATTATGAACTCGTCCAATGGTTATTTTTATTCAGTGGCACAGATGAGTATACCTACTTTCGAAATGAAACCCAAATGTGTGAGCTGAAATGTCAAAGTGCATTATTAGTACATTATTTGTTGTAAAATAACAGACTAATCAAGATCACAGCAGATTCAGTTCGTTCAAACTTTGAAATCAAAAGCCAGGCAACAACAAAAGGAACAGTTTTTATTTTTGATGCTTATAAAGCTCAGAATGAGAAATCAATAAAGAAACGTGGAGTATTTGTGCTATTACATTTTGATGGCTGGTTATAAAATCCAAAGGACTGAAAACATTTTTTATTTTCTTATTTTCTGGCCTCTAGCCATGAAGAAAACGATTCTCAGATTGCATCAGGTTACACACTGTCACGTATTCAGTTCATTAATTTAAGGTTTTGTTTTTTTTTTCTATTTACCGAAACCATATTCAAAGTCACCACATTTCGTTGCAAACAACTTTTATGACAAAATAATTACACGATCCTCTAGTTTTACGTCTGATTTACGGAGTCAAGCTTTTTATCCCTAATAAACCACTTGTTTTTTTTTTTTGTTTTGTTTTGCTCAGAAAGGAAACAATATCACTTGGACGTAGATGACGTCTATTAAATTTTCAAAATAGTAGCGTCTAATTACGCCTTTCAACATTTTGGATTTGGAGCCACAACAAAAATGCAGTCACAATTGCAAAAATTGCCATTTAAATATGCACACAAGGGAAAAAGTCCTTATTTATTAGCTGTACTCTCCAGTATAAAGTGAAATAACTCACGATACTTAGCACATTAGACATACTGGGAGTCTAATCGAAGCCGTGCCACTCAGATCTTCACCAGTCTGATCTCAGAGCTTTTTTTGGCTCCATGAATGGCCACATATCCCTGCAGTCGTGTTCTTTCAACCCTTCTTACAACCACGGAACATGTAGCAGCATTATTATATCATTCCAGCAATCAATATCTCTTTTTCTTCTCCGTAAATGAATTATTCGGTTAGTACCTCAAACTTTGATTCGTCGCTATATGCAATGTTTTCATCTACTGTAAGACGAGATGGGGCCGAACATTTTTGGCAACAATAATAATAAGTGGAACTTATTATTAAAAGCACCTTTTCCAAGCTCAAGGACGCTGAAATTCTAGTTAAGTCAGATTTATTTTTATAGCACTTCATACAATGGAGTATGTTGTGTCGAAGCAGCTTTACAACATTACATTTAATGTGACATTATGTTATATTTATAACTTCAACGGCCAATCCCAAAGTGAAAAAGCCTAGGGCGACAGTCGACAGTGGCAAGGAAAAACTCCCTGAATGTTGTAAGGAAGAAACCTTGGGGGACCAAGACCCAAAAAGGGGCCAAAACCTGCTTGGGTGGCCTAGATGTTAATTGAAATAATTAAGTTTGAATTAACAAGTAAAACATTCATTCATTATCTTCCGCTCGATCCGCATGGGGTCGCGGGCCAGCCGGTGCCCACCCAACAACTCTGGGCGCAAGGGCAGGAACAACCCTAGACGGGGCGCCAATCCATTGTAGGCCACACACACACACACAAAGGGTCACTTTTAGAGACACAAATTAACCTAACAAGTCTTTTAACTGTGGGAGGAAACCGGAGTACCCGGAGTAAACCCACACAGACACAGGGAGGACATGCAGACTCCACACAGAAAGG
>JAUZST010007668.1:0-14027 GCA_034779995.1 Parotocinclus haroldoi | reverse complement strand
ATCCGTCCATCCATTCACCCATCCATCCATCATCTCTATCCATCCATCCCATTCGTCCATCATCTTTATTTTTCCACCCATCGATCATCTTCATCCATCCATCCATCCATCATCTCATTCCATCCATCCATCCATCATATCCATTCATCCTATCCGTCCATCCATTCACCCATCCATCCATCATCTCTATCCATCCATCCCATTCGTCCATCATCTTTATTTTTCCACACATCCATCATCTTCATCCATCCATCCTTCATATTCATTCCATCCATTCATCATCTCCAGCCATCCATATATCATCTTCATTCCATCCACCCATTTTATCCATCCGTCCATCATATCCATCCATCATATTCATCTCATCCATCCAGCCCTCCATCTATCCATTATCCATCCGTTATCTCCATCCATCATCTTCGTTCCACTCCTCATTTTCTGAAGATTTCTTGGAAGCTTCTTCTGGTGGAAATGTTTTGTTGGTTTCTAAAGCATTTATACCATTTTTTATTTCATTTTTATTTTATTTTATTTTTTATATAATTTATAAAATCCTTGCGATGCCCCCGAAGCTGCATGCTTCCCCTGAAATCAACGCGGGGGGTCAGGCCAGATCAGTCCAGGCCCCATTCTTTATTAGGGTAAAGCAAAAAGCTGGACTGTTTGCCTCTCGGTTGTTTTAAGATCTGGACCTGACCTCAAGTCGTTACGAACTGCCCTTTTTTATTTTTTTATTTCATTATTAATTCATCATTTAGTTTTATTTTCTTTTTTGTGTGTTTGTGTGTGCCCTACGATGAATTGGCGCCCCACATAGGGTTGTTCCTATCCTTTCCTATCCTACTCCTTACTCTTTCACTAGGGTCCTTACTCCCTCACCAGGGTCCTTACTCTTTCACCAGGGTCCCTACTCCCTCACTAGGGTCCCTACTCTTTCACCAGGGTCCCTACTCCCTCACTAGGGTCCCTACTCTTTCACCAGGGTCCCTACTCCCGCACTAGGGTCCCTACTCCTTCACTAGGGTCCTTACTCTTTCACTAGGGTCCCTACTCCCTCACTAGGGTCCTTACTCTTTCACTAGGGTCCTTTCTCCTTCACCAGGGTCCTTACTCCCTCACCAGGGTCCTTACTCTTTCACCAGGGTCCCTACTCCCTCACTAGGGTCCCTACTCCTTCACTAGGGTCCTTACTCTTTCACTAGGGTCCCTACTCCCTCACCAGGGTCCCTACTCTTTCACTAGGGTCTCTACTCCCTCACCAGGGTCCCTACTCTTTCACTAGGGTCCTTACTCTTTCACTAGGGTCCTTTCTCCTTCACTAGGGTCCCTACTCCCTCACTAGGGTCCCTACTCTTCCACTAGGGTTCCTACTTCCTCACTAGGGTCCCTACTCCTTCACTAGGGTCCTTACTCTATCACCAGGGTCCCTACTCCCTCACTAGGGTACATACTCCCTCACTAGGGTCCTTACTCTTTCAATAGGGTCCCTACTCCCTCACTAGGGTCCCTACTCTTTCACTAGGGTCCTTACTTCCTCACTAGGGTCCTTACTTCCTCACTAGGGTCCCTACTTCTTCACTAGGGTCCTTTCTCCTTCACCAGGGTCCCTACTCCTTTACTAGGGTCCTTACTCTTTCACTAGGGTCTGTACTCTTTCACCAGGGTCCCTACTCCCTCACTAGGGTCCTTACTCTTTCACTAGGGTCCCTACTCCCTCACTAGGGTCCCTACTCTTTCACTAGGGTCCTTACTTCCTCACTAGGGTACCTACTCCCTCACTAGGGTCCTTACTCTTTCACTAGGGTCCCTACTCCCTCACTAGGGTCCCTACTCTTTCAATAGGGTCCTTACTTCCTCACTAGGGTCCCTACTTCTTCACTAGGGTCCTTTCTTCTTCACCAGGGTCCCTACTCCTTCACTAGGGTCCTTACTCTTTCACTAGGGTCCCTACTCCCTCACTAGGGTCCTTACTCCTTCACTAGGGTCCTTACTCCCTCACTAGGGTCCGTACTCCTTCTCTAGGGTCCCTACTCCTTCACCAAGGTCCCTACTCCTTCACCAGGGTCCCTACTCCCTCACTAGGGTCCCTACTCCCACACTAGGGTCCGTACTCCTTCACTAGGGTCCTTACTCCCTCACTAGGGTCCGTACTCCCTCACTAGGGTCCGTACTCCTTCACTAGGGTCCCGCTTCGATTGGGGAACCACCTCGTTAATTAGAAATGCATCCACTCCGTTAAATCGGTCTGTTTTTTTTTTTTCCTCTGAAAGCTCTTATGGATAGCAATCTTTCATTTTAGCTTCTGAAGCTGCTCGGGTGGAACAAGTTTTTTTTTTTTTTTTTGGCAGGAGCTACTTTTTGAACTTATCAGATTGTTCCCGTCCTCCCCTCCTACAATCATCCGAAAATGAGTCCGCTTTGAAGTGCGCCTTACACCCATCAGAGGTGTGGAACAGGAGTGGACTTGCGAGAGAAGATCTGGACCGACTGCATTTTATCTGCGGCGTTTCCGAAGCCCGCGGTCACGGCAGGGTCGCTAATTGGGCGACCCTGATTGGGGACCTGGTGTAGAACCAAACGCTTGGCTAACTAAGCTTGGGGTCGAGGCAGAAAAGGTTTGCTGTGCGTCACTACTTTTCCGTTTCTGCACCCTGGTTGCCATTTCTAATCCGCTAACCCTGGTGAAGGCACGCCCACACGCTACGTCTCCTCTTGCAGACGCTGGCAGAGCCGCCGCATTCTTTCGACGCTTTCGTTTTAAGCGCCGCAACGCGGGCTTTGGGTTGGGATGATGGGATTTTCCACTTGCGCCATCTCGCTGAGCTCAGACGTTCCGTAGGAGCCCAGACTTCAGCGCGAGGTGCGGCGTTTGATGCGGAGCCAGCTCAGACTGTGATTGATATTAAAGATGTAGCTCAATCTAAATAGAAGGAACCATGCAGGAATGTTGTGGGGGTTGGGAGGCACGCTCACGGCTGGGCCTCCGAGTAGAACATTTTGGGAAAACACCCAAAACCATGTGGTATTTCCTTCCCGAGCCGTTTCCCTGCTATCACAACATCTAGCGGACAAACTCCTGAAAGACAAACGCGACTTCTTTTAGCTGAAGAGTTCCAGAAGCAACAAAAGCTGCCAGAAGATCTGCCAGATCTTCAGAACAAGTGTCATGGCTGACAGATGACCTAAAATAAACCTTGTCAAGGAACGGAAATTAAGAGCAGACTTTATGCTTGAAAGGGGCAGGAGGAGGAACTGACTCCACTGGATGCTGGAGCTGCCGGAACGAGTGACGGGTTCATCCCGTTTAAGCTGGTTATGGTGGCTGTCAGGTTGATCAGGAGATCCTGGATCTTCAGCTTGCTCAAACTCAAGCTGGTCATGTTGGAAGTCGCTGCGGTCAGGACGCTCGTGCTGGGCGTCGCCATGCTCTTGCCGGATGTCACTCTTGTCCGGTCGGTCATGGCGGGACTTATTTTGGTCAGCAGGGTCATGCTGGGTGACTCTATGCTCAAGATGTTCGCGTGGTTCTTGGTTCTCGGACTGATCAAGCTGGTCTTGGTGGAATTCTCCGTGATCAGGGTGGTCATGCTGGATGCCAGCTTGGTCAAACTGGTCGTGCTGGGTGGCACCAGAGTCAAGCCAGTCATGCTGGATGTCAACTTGGTCAAGCTGGTCAAGTCGGACGTCAGCTTGGTCAGGATGGTCATGGTCAAACTGGTCGTGCTGGGTGGCACCAGAGTCAAGCCAGTCAAGCTGGATGCCATCTTGGTCAAGTCGGACATCAGCTTGGTCAGGATGGTCATGGTCAAACTGGTCGTGCTGGGTGGCACCAGAGTCAAGCTGGATGTCACCTTGGTCAAGGTGGCCAAGTCGGACATCAGTTTGGCCAGGATGGTCAAGCCAGTCATGCTGAATGTCACCTGGGTCATGTTGGTCAGGATGGAGGTCAGATTAGTCAGGAAGGTCAGGGTCAAACTGGTTATGCTGGATGCCAACTTGGGAAAGGCTTGAAGTTCACAGCCAGGTCGGTCCGTGACCTACACGTTTTTATCGGTTACAGTAATGTCGGTGACGGCGTCAGTATCGTTGTCAGAACTTCCACGGGACATTTGTTTGGAAGCTAACATAGAGAGGTTGGAGAATTAGGAGACCTGAGAGAGACAGTGATGGATGGATGTTTGGAGAGCGAACACTGTGCTGCAGCCATCCATCTTACTAAACACGGCACGCTGAAACAGTGGGGTGGAACTCATTCAGCTGCAAGTACCTCAAACAGAAAGTAGGGGTCGTTTTCCCGGAGGAAACCCTTCCACTTACATCAGGGGTTCCTGAAAAGGTTCCCGTAGTGAAACTGTCCCACAACGTCCTGGGCCGGTGAAAATAGCTTTGGGGACGGAAAGTTCTGGGATCTCTCTTACCTCGTGCCCATCGAGAGGTTCGGTTTCCGGAAAAGGATCGCGGAAACATTGTTGCACTGATTTCTGAAAAGGTTCCTGAAATGGAACCCTAATTTGTGAGCCGTTTTAAGTGGAAATAAAAGCCCCTGTAAGAGTTCTGGTGGAATCTGAGTTCAGAAAGACATTCCTGAGTTCACTCCACTCTCCCCTCTTTTAAGCCCTGCTCATCGAGAGATCCCTTAGTTCCTGAAAAGGTTCCTGAAACTCTCGTTGCACGTTGCTCCTATTGGACCACACATGCTATGAGTTCTTGGTTGCTTATAAAGGTTATGAAAAAGGTTTCGGAAGCGATTTGTGATTTGTTCAGGGGTTTTCTCCAGTTCCTGAGTTCCTGACAAGGTTCCTGAAAATATCGTTCCGTTCCGTAGAGATACTCACGCCCTAGATGTGATTTCAAAAAAGGTTCCTGAAATGGAACCGTAATTAGTTTTGTTTTTTGTTTTTTTTTCACAAGAGTTTCCTTCCAGTAGGCAAACACGTTGAGTCCATAATAGTTCCCGAAAAGGTTCTTGGATAACTGGTTCATTAAAAATGTTCCGAACCAGCAGCGCTTTTGTGTTTCTGTCTTTTTTGTCGGCAGCGCTTCGCAAATCCAACAGCCTGGAAGATTTCACTCGATACATTCTGGTGAGTACACCCTGTGGTGCGAGTGTGTGTGTGTGTGTGTGTGTGCGTGCGCGTGCGTGCGCGCGTGTGTGTGTGTGTGTGTGTGTGAGACCTGCTGCTGACAGACTGTACAATCAGCAGTAGCTCCAACATTAGGCGACATTAAAAAAGCAACGAGGCTCTGAGGCACAAAACGTGTGTGTGTGTGTGTGTGTGTGCGTGTGCGTCTGGAGTAAATAGCATGACCTGCTAATGAAGCTGGGAGGCGCCATGCCGCTCCGATAATCTGCTAATATATTATTCGTTTCATTACGAAGGCGTGTACCGACGCCGTCGGCCTTTATTTATCGTTACTGTTTTGGTTTTTTTCTTCCTCGCCGACTCCGGTTCCACCGTGTTTGTTGTGCTGATTTGGTGCCACGCTGTGCCCGTGGCCTCGGAGGATTTACCGACGGTTCTGTTCTGGCCGGCCCGACCAACTAAACGCTTGCCAGGTTTTTTTTATTAGCCAATTTACTTCCAATTTAGTTCCAGCCAATTTCCAGCCGCCGGCCACTTCTCCACGGGAGAGTGAAAGCTCATTCCGTGTTCGCACCGGCGGCAGAGCAGCTGGAAGTCCCTCGTTTTCAATAAGAGTCAGATTTACAGGGACGCGGGCCGGGGCTGGTCGGCTCTAGCTCAGCGTTCATCCCTGTCGGAAACATTAAGGCCGGGATCCCCACACCCCCTCAGAGGGGTCGTATCTTCACCCCCACCCAACCTCACCAAAACCCTACGGATGGACAGAAGAGGAACCCTTTAGGAGTTGGACCTGGACAGGATACACTTTTACTGCCGGCCCGTCGTTACCAGATTTGACTCAATGAGTCATTTTCTCTCAACTCATTCAATTATCGCTCATTATGGTTCAGTGAATCATTTCATTTTGACTCAGATTCACTTATCGCTCATTATGGTTCAGTGAATCATTTCATGTTGACTCAGAGTCACTTATCTCTCATTTAGGTTCAGTGAATCATTTCATTTTGACTCAGATTCACTTATCGCTCATTATGGTTCAGTGAATCATTTTATCTTGACTCAGAGTCACTTATCGCTCATTATGGTTCAGTGAATCATTTCATGTTGACTCAGAGTCACTTATCTCTCATTATGGTTTAGTGAATCATTTCATGTTGACTCAGATTCACTTCTCTCTTATTAAGATTCAGTGAATCATTTCATCTTGACTCAGAATGACTTATCTTTCATTGCGGGTGAGTGAGTCATTTGTTCTTGACTCAGAATCACATACTAGCGGTCAGAGAGTCATTTACGTTTGACTCAGAATCTCTTGTTTCTCATTCAGGGCCAGCGTTCAAGGAAGTGAATCATTCGATCAAATCGGCGTATTTGAATCAGTGAATCATTTAGCCCTTATTCAGATTCCCTCAGATCTTACTGAGTCAGCTGAATCAGTAAACCTATTCCTTTCTCTAAATCAATTATTTAACTGATCGGTTTCCAATCTCCTATTTTTTTAATTTTTTTTTTTTTTGCCAGTACGCTTTAGCTGCGGCGACATCATCAAATTGGGGCAGGATTCTCGCGAGGTTCATCCATCACCTGCTTCCTTCTTCATCTCTGTCACTCTAAATCATTAGGCACGGAGCTACAGGTCATCAGTTTGTTTTAGGGCGGGCTGATCTCTAATTGAAGCTAATCTCCTGAGGCTAATCGCTCCAGATTAACGTCGTAAATCACGGCAAACGACTTGACATCCTGCTAAAGGAGGAAGCGGACAACAGAGGGTCATGAAGAGCCGGCGAAGAGTCAACATCCTGATTTTCCGGGTAACTTATTACGTTACTCTCGTCGAGTTCCTGTGAGGGAAATAAATGAATGGATTTCTCCCGAGGAACCAAAGAACTCCCAATCCTTTCTGAGGAACCAAACAGCACGGGAGGAACCTGAAGAACTCAAAACCTCCAACAGGAAGGTCGGCTGGCCCGAATACGGACCGCTGTTTTAATCCTGGGTCTCCCTGTGGTAGTCCGTCCGCCTCAAGGTTTTCCAGCTCTGAATGTCCCTGAGGCCAAAAAAAAAAAATGGGGATTGCCACAGCTTGAATGAGGCTGCTCGACCATGGATGCCAAATCCACCGAGATCCTGAAGAACCTGCCTTAACGTTGCCTTTGGGGGCGGGGGGGGGGTTTAGCTTCACAACACGACCTGGTAACGTTTATTTTTGGAGATTGACAAACGCGCCGCACGTGTTTGGTGAGGGGTGGTTGGAGTTGCCAGATCTGCTAATTAGGACGCCCCTTCGTATTATCTGACAAACCATTCAAACGAGGTCACCTTTGGCTCTGTTCGGATGCCCTAATTAACGAGAGGAAACCAATTATCTTATGCAAACATGATCTACGAAAATCCCGAAGACTTTCATTTGCCTTCCCAAACTTTTTTTTTTTTTCTCCTCCATGTGTAGTTTTGAAATTATTCCTGGACCGAAAAAAGCAGGAGCGATTGCCAGAAGAGCCAGTGGAAACGCCATGACTCATGCTTCAACAATGAAACCTTTGTGTTCAGTGCGTGCTGGATCTTAGATAGAAGTCATCAGTGGTAAAGGTTCTGCTAGGGCTTCTTCTTCAGGTTCTTTGTCTTCATGGACATTAAGGTAGGTCCCAGCGAATGGGAAATCCGAAATGAACCGCAAAAACGCAGCTTCCTGCCTTGGAACTGCCGATGTGTGTTCCATCGATGCGGTCGGTGCCAAGCCAGAGACCCGGCCGGTTCTGGTTAGGTCCGAGACGCGGTGGGTTTTGGTCAGGTGCAGGTTCAAGTCCTCCCAAATTGTCCAAGACCCAGCCGACTCTGTTCGGGCTTCAGTCCAAGTCCCGATTGGTTGTGGATGAGCGCAGGACCGAGAGGCAATTGGGCACGGGCATCTTGCTCTGGCAGGGTGCAGATCCGATAACAGGTGCATGTCTGATACCTGATTGGTTCTGGTCGACTTTGATCTTTCTTTGATCTTCCCGCTGGAGCGGGGACATAGAACGACTTTTATTGTTTATGAAGCCCATTTTTCAGCTCATAAATATCACAGCGATATACAGGAAGTGGTTATAAGCCCAATCTGTGTCACTGCTGGATTTATTCACCCCCCTCAAATCCGTCAAAAAGTGGCCCAAAAGCGTTTCCTTCCTAGAAATCCGATTTCGTTTCGTCGGAGACGTCTTAAGGCACCGCAGGTTTGATTGCGCAGTCTTTGTGAACTTCAGCATACCTTCAGGCTCCAAAGAAGTGGTTTCTTGGCTCCTACCCTTCCAAAAAGACCCGCAAGATCAAACGTCATCGGACCGTAAGACCTTCTTACAGGGTCGGACCGACTCTGGACAGGGCACATACATATGCACACTCGAGAGACTTTAGAGATGCCCTTTAACCAAGCACATCCATGTGCTTTTGGACTGGAAACTCGAGCACCATGTGGGACTGAACCCAGGACTGAGACGATCCTGTTCTGCCGCTTTATTTACTCATGAACAGGCTGTAAGGATCTCGTTACTAAGATGTAGCTTTTAGTTGATTTTCTCGTCGTAAGACTGTTTCATTATCATCTCCCGAATTATTTTGTCCTTAAGGTGTTGCCGTAGTATAATTACATCATCCGTGTGTGCTAATAAGCTGTGGTGACTGCCCAGTTATGTGTGTGCGCTCTCGTTTGCTGCTTCCTTCCGTAGCATCTGTTTGCAAATGGATACAGAGCCCTGCTCCAAATAATGCACACCCACCCACACACACACACACACACACACACGCGTGTTGTTTCGGTCTGGGGATCCGTCGTTCGGTATACATAACATTCGTCTTCATTACCGGACCATATGCTGCTTCGTTTACTAATTTAATCCAAAAGATTTCGGCTCAGTGAAACTAAAGCTGGAGCTTTGATCCTCTCCGCTACCTGCCCGCGTGGACAGTTGGGTCGAAGGCCGTTAGGTGGTGGGCTCGATGGGTGGAGGACCCAACGGTCGAGATGATTCGACGAACGGAAAAGGCGGCTGGAGTGCGTCTCCGCGCCGCGAGATTATTAAGAAATGATTACGAAACCGATCCGAAATTCCGACTCCACCGCGTAGCGTGGTCAGCTCATGAACCGAGTGTGTGGGTGTGCGCGGTGATGGATGCCTTGGTGTGTTGCAGCTCCAACCGTGATGTGTGCAGCGCAGACGGAAGCGGAGAGTCGGGGAGAAGCCATCTGTTAAGTGTGCAACTCCCTTCAGCCACCCCGTGTACGGGAGGAATAGGTCGTTTCGTCGATTGCCTGGTTACCGCGACTCGGCGGTATGCTGGACAGTAGGTTCTCATGGTGGACGTGCCCAATGTGGGAGGAAGGTGAGGGGTAAAGACCTGGGACGGCTGGGACTTGCGTTGGATTGCTAGTCACTAAGGCCCCCAGGAGGAGGGACGCACCACCCACAAACGATTTTGGAACCCATCGAATACTGTCCGGTTTGGCCCGAATGGACAGAAGAGCTACGATGAAATGGAAATGTTTAACGACGGGAGGAACGTCAGAACACCCAAAGCAGCTCTCTTTGCTGAGCCAAGACCAGTCAGGCTTACCATGTTCACCATCAAGGCCAGGTCCTTTTGGACGATCTGGTACGTGGGCACTGTATGCCTGGGAAGTGATGGTACTAGGATGAAGCGTGGGAAGAAGATATGCCGGGAGAGTTAGGGTCACGCTCCGGATCAGGTTCCGATGGAAAGCCCTGGGTCTGGCCATCGAGGCCATCCAGGACGACTGGGGACGAAGGTTATGGATGCGTACCGGATGGCACACATGCATTGAAAGTCTGACGCCCCGCACAGAGCTCTGAAGGAATGTTCAGTGCTGGGAGGACGTATCATAGCACACAGTGCAGCACCCCCTGTTGAGTATGGGACTGCCTGGTCAAAGACCGGTCAGTGCTCGCCATGCTAAATCAGCAATCGGGCTGAAAGTGTCGGAAATGGAGTTTGGCGCAATGGAAGAAGGCCGTCTGGTCTGAAGAGTCCCGTTTCCCTTTGGACGGTTGGGTAAGTGGGCGCTGTAAATCTGGGGAAGTGATGGTACCAGGATGCCCCGTGAGATCATGATGACCCATGGAGGGACTGTGATGTTCTGGGTCTGAATTTAACCGTCTATTCTTAATAGAAGGCTGGTGAAAAGCATGGGCTGGGGGACGGGAGGGCATGGGCTGGGGGACGGAAGGGCACTATTGATCAAACAGCCATGAGTGCACCCATTAAAGACCTGAAGACCCACACCGAAAATGCTCTGCATGAGCACGTAATCAGGAGACTCTAATGCCAGTGGGGACGCTGAGTTTGGATGTACTCCAAAGACACTGATTGAGGACTGTGGCTGTCCTCCAAGGACACATTTAACTAAAGACACATCCGAGGCCCCCCTGAAGGCCCCTCAAGGACATACTCACAGGAACTTCTACTAAACTAGAGACACTCCCGGTGAGCACTCACCCCACTGCTACTAAATAAAAGGCCACAGTTGTCACCGCAAACGCACCCCTGACTACAACATATCAGGCCATAACCGTCTCCCCCAGTGCCCCTGTTGTGGGTCGCTCCTCAGTTCCTGGCCCAGTGCCACTCTGTCCAGCGTGACACGATTTCATGGGGCCACAGTTCCAGCACGTTCAACATTCCCTGCTAAAAATAGATCAAATGTAAGTGCGTTTTTATGGGGAGCGGCCAAATGTCTCCATTATGCCAAATGTAATGCGTTCCTACCAGTACGAGGACGCGGAGGGCTGAAGAGCCGTCATGATATCCGCATTTTTTTTTTCGGTTACGAGCCCCGAGTCATGAGAAAACTCCCTCTGTTTCTTAGCTGTCCCTCGTCTGGGTTTGACACTTTTGCTCAAAGATGAACGGTGCAGAAAAGTAAACAAAGCAGCAAACCGTGACTGGTCGGTGTTTTTGTTAACCCTCTTTTTTAACAGGCCACCCACACACACCGGGAGCCGGCACAGCGAGAGCAGCCCCTGCCGAATTTCCTCAAACATTTTTCCTCATACAATTGAGGAGACTCCGGGGAGTTCCAAAGCTATTAAGTTAATCAAGGCTGCCTTAAACCTCTTTGGTTCCTTCGGGAGAGTTCCAGAACTCCTTGATCTCTCAGGAGAAACCCAACAATTTGGGAGCCTCTAGGACTCGTTCAGCCCTTCGGTTCCAGAGTTCCAGACCCTTTTGAAATCCCGGGAGAATTACCAAAGGCTTTCGAGTCTGTCCTGAGATTTCTTTTTTGTTATGAAGTTGATTAGGGATGGATTTCCAACCCTTTCGTTCCACAGGGCAGGCTTTGAAGTCTTATCTTTTCAGGAAAGTTCCGGGACTGCTGAAACTTCCAAACCGAACCAAGTTCGGCGAGGCAGCGGTGGCACGGTCAGTTACCCTCGAAATCCCCGCGGACGAGATCATGGGGTGAGGGACGTGAGCGTAAATCAAACGGCGTACCCTTTAGTCCCTCGGGAGAGCTCTGGTACTCTGGTACTTCAGATGTAGGACATGGCAGATGTGACACCGCAGACTAATAAATACATGGCGCTTCATTACGTGCCCCACGCGTTAACGAGTTCCTGGCAGGAGAACCGCCGTTTTGAAGCTGCCGTGTGTTGAGGTCAGTTCTATTTTCGGAGCAGACAGGCTGAACATCGGCAGAGGAAACGATGGGCAGGACGCCGACGCACGTAAGCCCGCACTTAAACGACTGCAGTCTTCACGGTTCCTGGCCCGGGTCCACAGAGGAACCTCGGGAAACTCAGCGGCTTGGGGTCACTAAGTAAATGCTATTTCTGCAGCCCCTCTGCACCCGTGACGCTCCAAGTGGCTACCATCCAGTGCGTTTATTGTTTTTAATTGCCGGTCTGCTCGCGTAGTTCGTTTCGCTGTTTGACCCTTAACACCCTAAATGTCTGGAGAAAGTCTGCCTCATTAATCGATTATTTAGAACAAAAAAAAAAAAAAAACGACCTATAATTATTCATGTAGCAAATGAGATGCACTGACGCCGAGAGAGATTTGTCCAGAACATCTGAAATACGGATGAAGAAGGATGCGGCAGCCTGACCAAAAAACGTATTTCTGCGACGCTTTTCACAACGGAGCGTGCTCTCGAAGCGGCTCGAGATGTATCTGGACCCAAAGCCCTATCTGACCGAGCCTAAGGCTGACAGTGGCGAGGAAAAACTCGCTAAATGCTATGAGGCAGAAACCTTGGGAGGACCAAGCCTGAAAAAAAAAAAAAAAACCCCATCAGAAATATGAGTGAGTATTAGCATCGTGGAGTCTCAGGAGATCTCCTGTCCTCTGGTAGGTTTGGGTGGAGGAGAGAAGAGGGTGGTTATCATCGTCCTCTGATTTGGTCCATTTGGAGGACGGTACGGGGAATGGCACGGGTACCGGAGGAACAATGGGGTATGAACAATGTGACACTTCCAACACCAAAGCCCCAGCTGGACTACAGAAACCAGCACGCTCCGGATGGTCAACCACTAAGATCATCCAGGTTTCACAGGTTGCTCAAGGAGCTCGCAATGAGCACGGCGGTACCGCGGCGTGGGAACGGGCTTCCTCCTGCTCTGTCCGTGATGGACACGTTTTTCGCACCAGCGTTTCCAGGACAAGCTCTGCTGGCAGAAAGTGGTAGACGGAAAGAGGCGGTAGCCAGAAGGTTCTTGGCGGCTGACAAAGTCCTTCATCTGCAGTCAGGAGCATCTGAAACTGTAACTCCTTACGGAGATCCTGATTTGACATAATGAGCAGATGGAGCAGCTGAGGTTCGGGGAGCACGAAACTATTCCCCAAATTGTTTGACAGCGAGTAGCAGCGAGCGCGAGAGCGCGAGAGCGCTGTGGATGGCTTGCGGATGAGCCGACGGTAAGTAAGTAAGTAAGCATGGTGGGTGCAGGTGAAATCTGGCTGGTTAAACCGATCCGGGCGGGGATCGGTGAGTGTTCTCTCGGGGCTGGGTCCGTTTCAGGGTCACTGCGGAGTGAGGGGCGAAAACGAGCCGAATTCTTCAGTTCGGTAGAAGGAAAACGGCGGGTTTTGGCACGTCTAAAGAGACGTCCCAAAGGAGCCACGCCCTTCACAGGCACCCTATTTGAAACGGCGCGTCTGGCCATTCGTAAATGGCGAAAGAGCGAGAAAGGTCACGCTGCCCAAATGTGAGGAGGCAAACGGCAAAATCAGAATTTCATATCCCTCTTTGAGGTCTCGCTTTCGAGAGAGAGAGAAAAAAAAAAAAAGGGATACGGGGACGTGCGGACTGGACGGAGGGACGGCGGGTAGAGCGAAGGAGCGAAACGAATTGACGATGAGGGATTTTCAAGGCAAGACCGACTCCTGCTTATTCTTTCAAGGAGGCAGCGAAATGCAGAAACGGGAATTGTCGCTGACCCCGCGCCAGACGGGACGATCTATGAATTATGCAGCGAGCCATCTGCTTTCGAATTGGCGGCAGGCTCAGACACGAAACGGCCATAAAGGAGAGAATGCACGGCGCTCTCGGGAGGCGGCCGGGTTATGAATTGGCCTGGGTGGGACTTAATATGCCTCGCTCATTACTGTGCGACAGCGGATTCCATCACGTAAACTCATGTCAGTTCAATGAAATAAACCGGTTAAAATGTGGAGCAGGGTCCCCACCCTACCCAACCAACCCCTCCACCCCACCAACCCCCCCCACCCGCTGGACCGGGCGTCTCTTCAGACTTTTCGACGCTGTCACAGCCCAGCCAGTTCTTTCTTGATCTTCACCATTTTACATTTGTTTGGGACCTACAGTTTAAACGGATAATGTTTTTAAACTCTCTCTCTCTCTCTCTCTCTCTCTCTCTCTCGTTCACACACACACACACACACACACACACACACACACACACACACACACACACACACACACACACACAC
>JAUZST010007667.1:0-14028 GCA_034779995.1 Parotocinclus haroldoi | reverse complement strand
CCGAAATGGATGTTGACCAAACATTACCACAGGCATATAGTCTTTTTAGGCTGCTGTAATATAAGTAAAAAGGATATTTTCAGAAGAAAACAGCATGTAAACAATATGTGAAAGTGTAAGAGATAATGCTCAAAACGTTAGTGTACTTCTGCATCAATAGACGGTATTAGGAACAAGAAGATCAGCCAGATAAATTCAGCAATTGAAAGGGTATCATTATATAGTTAAAGGTAAGAGAGAATATACAGGTAACACAGTACTACTATCAATAGGACAGGTATGTAAAATTTACAAACAACATTTACAGCTTGGTACAAATAAGTAGACAAAAATGATCCACAAAAACATGAGTATCTTCCACAAAGTCTCTTAACACATCAACCAATTTAGAACAGTTTAACAAGCAAGCGAGGACACGACCAACTGTTGAATGAACTTTAACTCCCACAGTGTTGACTGGATTGTTTCAGCCACAATGTGTGAAAGATAAAAACGTTTTATTTCCTACTACAATGTATAATTTAAGAACTTGGTCATCAAAGCAGAAGGACATTTATTGACATCAGATCTAAGCTTGCTATTATATAATAATAATAATAATAATAATAATAATAATAATAATAATAATAATAATAATTTTAATTTCTATCTGGTGAGTTGTGGTGGTAACAGGCTAAGAAGGACTTCTCTATTCCCAGCCATATATTCCAATCTTAATGGGAAATTCCCAATCATTCCCAAGCCAATTTTGAAATTGAATCTCACCTGCAGCTCTTAAGTTAGCTCTGGAATCTCCATTCAAGGACACACACCTAAAATAGCTCAAGTGGGAGCTGACCAGCTGACCTTCGTTATGAAATGCCCAAAATACCTCAAGGAGGAGTCACGTCTCTGCACCTCTCCTGATGATCCACTAGTTCATTGTTAAGGTTTTTGATAAGGATTAATAACAAATGAATTCCTTAAAAAAAAATCTTATTTGTGTTCGATCATGCAAAGGGTGTGTACCTTCTTTTTGTTTACATGCAATTCTAACATTTGGTGCACAAACTACAAAAACTGCACAAAGTGTCTATTGAACTCTAAAGTCACACCACCATCCAATGGTGTGATGGATGAATGTGTTTGGTAGAACACTGCCCACCCTGCCACTGTTCTGTTTTATAATAGAAACATGATATTTAATAATAAATATGTGGGCTAATTAAGGTGAAAAGATAAGTTGTTCATTTAGGAAAACAGTCCTTCCAAAGTATCTTGTCAAAGCCCTGATGTAGGGAGCCAAAAGACCACAGGGGTTAATTAAAGCCCTAATTGGCGTTATTAAAGTCATCTTGTTCTCCTCCCTTTCCCTCCTTCTCTTCTCCCATTGCAGAGCTTTGCTTTTTGGCCCAGATGTACACTTGCTCTTCCTCCAGATGTTCCCTCTAATCGCCGGTCTAAAGAAGACACATGGTTTAATCAGCGAAGATGCTCACAGACATTTCAGACTTTGAAAAGGATTTGGAACTGGAACACCAGCTCTTCATTGTAATCCAAAAGAGAGAGCCAGGATTTGAGTTTGTGGTAGGTCTTCAGACGCCACACATGAAGCTGAATATACATGCCCTTGTTTATTAAGCCTGCTCATATACTTAAGAGAGCAGGGAATTTGGAGACTTTTATTTCAATGCAGACAGTATGAAGCTTTTTTTCTTGCCAAATTAATTTCATTCTTTAATAAACAACCATCCCTGCATTTCAGTCATGCATCATATTCCAAAAAAGTTGTAAAAAACAGTTTTATTTTTTCCATTCCTTCTCATAACACTTAAAAGAAAGGTCAGCACTGCAGACAGGCCAGTCCAGTAACCGTACCCTCTTATTCCACAGCCATGCCTTTGTAATGTGTGTAGCATGTAGTTTTGCATTGGGTTGTTGTAAAATGCATGGCCATCCCTTATAAACACTTGAAGGCAGTTTATGTTGTGCTACATTCTCAGTGTACTTTTCTGCTCTAATGTTATATCACAGAAGTGTAAATGACCTTTACCAAGAGTCCGGACCCGACCGAGCCTGGCTTATGGACTTGTTCCTCTTAACAGTCTGGATGATCCTTTATTCCATAAAAGATCTGTAACCCTGAGCACAATCCCCGATTCCATGGCGATGGTCCATCCTAGATGCCTCCAAGCCCAGAGAAGTGGGCGGAGCTTCTGGACATGGTTAACATGAGGTTTCCTTTTTGTACAGTAAAGTTTTAAGTGGTATTGATAAAATTATAATAAAGTAATCCCTTACTCGTGCTTCTATCAGTTACTGATGAATGATGGTGGATTTATAGGGCTGTATATTTTAGATATTTGGGTTACAATACACTGCTTAAAATAATCTTTAAATAATCTTACCTACTGTATAATTCAGGATACCTCCCTTTTGGAACTTTCTTAGTTACCTTGGTCCATCTAATTTTTCAGATTAAGGGTGCCATACCTCGTGATGGATTGGCACCCTGTCCAGAGGGTATGCCTGCCTGTGCCCAGTGTTAGTAAACACCCATAATGATCCTGTTCAGAATGAAGCACATACCGAAGGGGTAAACATAACCCTAATGCCTAATTTGTCCAGGTTAGGTTTTATTAGGGTTTCAAACGTGCACATTCTTACACTTTTCAAGTTCTAATTATGATATTAGGGATTTTATTTCTCACTCCCAGCCATGGGTCCTGTAGCATGAGCAGCTTAAAGTGATATAAACGTCTCAGAGTGATGGAGCAAATCTGCACAATGACAAATAGCTGCGTTTGAAGTCAATGCCATGCCGAATAGAAAACAAGGTTTGGATTTTTAAAATGCGTTCTTTCCCTTTCTCTCTCCCCCTCTCTCTGTCTCTTTTACCCTCAAGCTGCCGCACCCTTTCCGGTATATTGGTCACAATGTCAAAGTGACAGTCTTAACTGTGCAGATATGAAGTGAAAGGGCGCGTGGTGCACTTATCTGAATAAGAATGTCATGGCCACTTAAATTTACATTTGGAGAGAGACACAGAGACAGAGAGAGAGACAGAGACAGACAGACAAAGAGAAACAAAAAGAGAGAGAGAGAGAGAAAAGAGAGAACAGAGAGGCACCTTGCAAATGAATATTTTTCTTGTCCAATGTGTGGCACAATTCATCACCGTTCAGCGTCCGAGCCTGGAGTAATATATAAACTCTGCGCGCTTGTCTCCTCACAAAAAATGGAAATGGACTTGGAGAAACGAGCAATTTCCCACGTGCAAGGATTGAAAAGGCAGCGAGGCCACGCGCTCCTGACCTGTCATCAATCACACCGGACTCGAGAGAGCGGAGAAAAGAAAGAGGACAACCACTGACAGGTGCTACCCTGCGCCTAATGGCACAAGGGAAGGGGAAAAAAAATGAAACAGAAAAGCATTTCGGAAAAGCAATAGCACCGTTAATTGCTCCTGCTCTGCTCTGGAATACAGAAAGCAGCTGGCTGGAGGCGCCGTGCGCAGATTATACACCCGAAACCAATTGCTTTCAGCTTTCCAATAGTAATTGAGAGAAGGCGGTGTGACAATAAGAGATACAGAGTGCCAGAAAGAGACAGCTCACTCCACCGGCTAAATATACATTCAGCTGACAGTCATGCAGAAAAAATGCAGACAGACTCACGACTTAAAGTCCAGTCCGGTGTGTAATCTATTTTTTGGCACTCGGTTTCCAGGCCTGAGTGATGCAGGGCAAAAACGTACAGAGACGAGATGGAGTGTGTCATTGGGAAATGGAGCGAACACATACAGCTGGATTCCTTCCTTTTGTTTTAATCGCTCGTCATAACTTATTTCCTGGTTCCTGTAACGTTCTGTAAACTCCTATACCAAAGCTGAGATCGAAAACAAGAACTAAAGGAGCAGGGCCTAATGTCTGTCTAACGCCTTTGCACATATGCAGTCGTTATTTGAGGTTAAAGTGACCCTTTTAAAGCAGACCGTGGAAGCTTAGCGGTGGTGCTGGGCCTGGATTCACAAAAGACTAGCAAAAGTTTTTAAGACAAACAGTAAGAAGTCCATGAGAATATTCTTAAATGTAATTACTGAAAAAAAAATAAATTCCATGTATTATGTTAAACATAACAAATAAATATATCATAAATCTTTTCTTATCTGGCCTAGGTGGTAGTTTACAGCTCATAATATACTTTCTGAATTTGTATTTAAATAAAATAAATTGTGTCTTTAGAAAAGCTTGCAAAGACTCTTAGGACAAACACTAAAAGTTCCTAACAATGTTCTTCTTCTATAATTCTGATAAACTTCACAACTTAAGTTCTCAGTTTTTATGTTATTATTTACTTTATTTTCCCATGATGCTTTTCTCATGAACAGCTTACAATAAACGACACATAATACATTTTGAATTGATAGTTACCGGTACTGTCATTTCTGTTTAGTTAAATCTGAAGAGGTTTTTCTTTCTTTCATTTCCCGTCTCTTAAGGTGTCCGAGATTTCTCCGCATCTATTTTACGTCACAATAAATGAAAAAAATCACGAATAAAGATGAGTGCAGGAAGCTGTGTTTTTTTATCATGAAGAGACTAGAATGCTCTTAAACAGTAAAACGGTTGCATACAGTCACTGTGAGCTTCATAACCTTCATTCTCCAGCCTTTCAGCTTTATAAAACCACAGATTTTCTTTAATATCCATGTTTTTAGAGTCGACCTATTACTACTCCTGAGATTAGCAGGATGAGCTGTTCTGCCCAGCAACCGAGCTCTGATTGGTCAGACTGATTTGAATTGGAACAGGCTCTGATTAAAGATTTTACGCAGCATCGCAGTTGGCGTTATTATACTCGTGTTCTCTTTTAAAACTTACAAACAAGTCCCTAAAAATTGGATTTGGCTTACAAAGGCCTTAAGACAAGTGTGAGGCGATTAGAAGGTTAAGCAAATATTTAAGAGCACCATGTTTTGAAGAACAGAAATATTAAAAAGGTATTTGAATAAGTTATTTATTTGAAGAATGCAGTTTAAAAAATTAAAAAGACTTCTGTTGACCAGAAAGTCACCCTCGATGGAGTAGTACAGGGTTCAAATCGGCCCCTGTTTGAATTTTGAGCGCAGGGTTGTTTGGTTGTAAGAGTGTATCTGCTGTTAGTTGTGTGAAAGGTCTTAATAAGACTATTTGAATACAGTTAGGTTCTGAGATAAAACAAACACCAGACATAATGAACAGTTTTGCAGTTTGCACTTTTGTATCTAACGATTCCTGTAAGTTGGTCCTAATCACGTCCTGAGGTTTGGTGCCAGGTGTGTGTTAGTATGAGAATGTTGGATATCACTTGCACATGCCCAGTGGTTATAATAAGAGTCTATTATCGGTGTATGGCGTGTGTGTGTGTGCGCGTGGGCGTATGAGTGTGTTTCTCAGGTATTTTGCATTTTGTATGAACCTCTTTACCATCTGCGGCCGAGTGTGTGGCTCCCTGTCGATGGTAAGCACCAGATGTTCACTCGATCAGCAGCTCCGGGGATCCAGCTGTGCTCTCCACACTCTCTCTCCCACAACAGCCTAAAAGATCAAACACAGTTACAAGCAAGTCTTGATTCGCGATGCAATGCTGTGCAAAAGTTATGGCACCCCCTTTGAATGAACTTTGGAGCCCCTTTGTCACCTTTCCCCTACTATAAGGTTCCACCCTGTTCATTTCGTCCCATCCCTTTTCCTCACACTTGACATACAGTACTGTGCAAAAGTCTCAGGCCACCACTAGTCTTCTTGTATTTAGCCACGTTATGATGACCATATATATGGCCCATGAAACATCCCCTAATTTTTATGAGCAGTGTATAACATTTTATTTATCTCTCTCTCGCATCGTAGTACATCCTAATCAGGTGTCTGGACTGTGGACCAGAAGGTCCAGGGTTTAAATCCCACCTCTGTCAAGTTGCCACAGTTGGGTCCTTGAGCAAGACATTTAACCCACAATTGCTTGGGTTGTAAGACTGTATCAATTGTAAGCCGCTCTGGATAAGGGCATGTGCTAAATGCTGTAAATGTAAATGTGTCCAAACCACCTCAACTGGCTCCAGTCTGTTCTGGATCTCCTCACCCAATCACAGAGAGTACGCCCAGAAACCTCCAGGGAAAAAGCTTGTTTCAGCTGCTTGTATGACTGATCTCAGTTATTACTCATTATCTAGGATCTAGACCTTTAGACCTTTAGGCCTAGAGGATATTTACCAATAGAATCGGGAGCTAACCATGGAACTATCCCAAAACTATGTGCAAAAGACACTCTTACCATCATGGCTCAACACTAGATTATCCAAAATCGAGTTCTCCGTATTTATTCATTTATTCATCCTTTCTGTATTTTTATCGTCATTCTCTCTGTATTTATAATAAATGTGCTACTGCCTCTGTGCTTATAATCTCAACAGTCCGTTTCTAGACCGTTCATGCGTAACTAATGCCTCATCTGTGTAGTTGGACACGTTAAAGGGTCGAGCTGTGACAGGCTTATGTTAAGATTAGAACTTTCATCCAGCTTGCACGTCGATGAGCGTATTTAACGCTTGTTAATGTTCTAGACGTGTCGCAATCAAGATCTGACAGACTTAAATAGGGTCTAATACTTGCACGTAATAAAAACATCCTCCACAAGTATAGTATAAAGGATCAGTATGAACGTTTTCTTAAGAGATACGACGGTTTGGGTTTAAGAGAAATGTAATTGAATACTGAGACTTTAAAACTTTTTTACCTCACAAAATCTACAAACTATGTAAATACTGATGTCAGATGTTAAACTCGATTGAGACTGAGATTCAGATCATAAAAACAATAACATGCATCTAACCTTCGACCAAGTTCCCTGCAGGATTAAAACATAGAGGATTCAAAACCATCATAAATTAATAATGTAATAATAACCGATTTCTGATACTCTTTTGTTACCCTACAGGATTTCGATCGATGGGGTAAATTAAGAGCTGGGGGTGTAACGATACTTTCTGCTCGCGATTCAATTTGATTCACGATACTGAGTTCACAATTCAATTTTCACAAGATTATTGATTTTTTGTTGAATAAAAGTAATTGACGTGTTAACAATGCTAAACAATGCCGATTTTTGTATAAGGTCCTAAATAAAAAAAAACTTTAGTCTCTAACTACTAAAATAATTTCAATAACTAGTGATACACATAGCTAAAGTGCTATTTTAAAATAAAAAATGAGACCCTCTTAGTTTGTCAAACACTGTTTGGTATAAATTGTGTTTATAATAAAGTGATGTACAAACATCCTAAATCCCTTACGTTTCCAAGCGTTGCACAAATATATTTGCGCTTTATAAATAGCTTCATACAAATATTTTAAACATTCCGAAAACACTCCCAACTTTCCATGACCCCATAACCCCATCATGATAACCTATATGTACTCACTCCATGTATGAAATTGCGTCCTATTAGAAGTATCCATCCATCCATTATCTTCAGCTTAATTAACATGGGGTCGCGGGGCCAGCCGGTGCACACCCGGCAACTCTGGGCACAAGGGCAGGAACAACCTGTGCGAATGTGGATGGGTTTCTTCTGAGTCTAGGTACCCTTAAGGTTTCTTCCTCTTAATCTTAGGGAGTTTTTCCTGGTCACTTTCACCATTTGGCTTGCTTATTAGGGACAATTAATTCTAATTGTGTCAATGTCTATCTTAAAAAGCGCTATACAAATAAAATTTGATTCAACCCTAAATGGAGCACCAATCCATAGTAGGGCACACACACACAAAGTCACACATTAAAGTCCACTTTAGTAACACCGGTTAACCTAACATGTTTTTGGACTGCGGACGCAGAAAGGACCCAAGCCGCTCCACCCTGGGATTGAACCCTGGACCTTCTCGCTGTGAGGCATCGGTGCTACCGACCGAGCCACCATGCTGGGCTGTTATTAGATATAGTGTATACAGAATAACACACGTGATATCTCTGTGATTACATCCGGGCATTTTTGCTTCGCGATTCACTGTGTCACGATGCATCGTTACGTCCCTGTTGAGACCTAATCTAGAGTCGATCTCATGATCCCTCATCCCTCACTCATCCTCAGCCATCCTTTTTCAATTTAGTCTATATCCAGGTTTCATTAAACGTTATGTTTTTCGCATTAACGAAATTTCAGCAGGAAAAAATGCACATTAAGTTGTTTCCATCCACTACAGCTATGCGAATAAACTAATATGACACTGTTAATTCCAAAAAACCCTTTTCCTTGACCTTTTTCTGAAATATTTTATATTTTATATTTGGGTAATTTTAATAATCTCGCAAGAGTAACAACACATCTTATAGTTCTTATCTTGTTTATTAAATCCAACATGTATGGAAAATGTGTTTCCTGCAGAGGTTGTGTAACTTTTTAAAGTTAAATATCATTTTTTTAAAAAACACAGGATTTGACCAGGGGTGATTAAACATTTTTTTCTGCATAAGCACAAATAGCTGCCTCTCATTTGGTGGTCATTGACACCTGACCAGCAGCATCAGTGGACTGACTAATTACTTGCCCAGAAACTGCACGGAGCCACACACACACACACACACACACACACACACACACACACACACACACACACACATACACACACACACGCACAGAAGGATAATATCTTGAAATCTGACTAATAAGCTGCCTATTAATTCACCCTGCACCCGCTGTGGTACTTCAGCATCATCAAAACCTCGACTCAAACTAAACTGAACTGATTAAGGTGCGCTCACTGATCTCTAAGGGTTAAACGCATGGACGGGTTAAAAAAACAAAAAAAACAAAAACACATAACCACATGAACCAACCAGGGTTTTAATTTTTTAGCTTTATGAGAAAAACAACTCCAACTCAGAGTAGCTGCTCAGGTCATCGGTTGCTGCAGGGTTCCTGCTTAATTAGATCAGAACCAAAACACTCGGCCTCATAATGTTTCCTGATGGGTCGTATGAACGAGATGAAGTTTTTAATTAGAGGAACATTTGGGCCTCATCGTGGACCAGGACTGCCGTTATAACACTAGCAAAGAACTAAGACATAAGTTTGTTTTTACTTGAGCTATACGAGGAGGGATCAAGTCAGAGGAAATGAGTACAGTGCATGATTCTGCCATTGGCACGAAAGATTAATTATCTAATAACAACAACATCCAATTATCTATATTCCACTGCACACGTCAGCCTGTAAGATCGTAAACACTTCTGATATACATAACACACTCACATGTTTAGTACCAAATAAATCTATCATGCAAACATACCACGTAAGCCGTCCATCACCGATATATATCAGGTTTCATCAAATAAAATTAATGTAAATAATAAACAAGGCATCTAGCACTACGATTCAGTGGCTGGTGTGATTTATGAACTGCATAAACGTGTACAGTTTACAACCCCAAATCAGAAAACGTTGGAATAGACAACCCTGGAAAAGACGTCGTCTTAAAGACAGTTTATGTTGCTCTAAAATCTCAGTGTACTTTTCTGCATTAATGCTGCATCACAGATGTGTAAATGACCTTTACCAAGGGTCTGGACCCGACCCTATACCATAACAGATCCTGGCTTTTGGACTTGTTCCTCATAACAGTCTGGATGTTCCTTTTTTCATAAAGCAGATCCGTAATCCTGATTGGTCTGAGCATAATCCCTGTTTCCATGTTAATGTTCCATCCTAGACGCCTCCAAGCCTAGAGAAGTGGGCGGAGCTTCTGGACATGGTTAACATGAGGTTTCTTTTTTGCACAGTAAAATTTTAAGTGGCATTTGTGAATGTAACTCTGTATCGTTAAGCTCAAATGTCCAAAAATTAGGATCAATGGAATGCTCCCTAATTTTTTGAGCAGTTTATAAAAAAACTCCCTAAGTCTTCAAATAGGGAGCCTTATCAACAGGGGGCGCTGCACTGTGTTCTGACCCAAGTGCATTGAAAATGTGGAGAAAAATAACAAGTCCAAAAGACCCTTCACTTCGAACGCACAGCAGCAATATTTCAGAGATTAAATCATAATGTTTTAGTCTAAAGCTCCTTTTGTATGCCGCTGAAGGTCACCTCCGATCTCAGTGCTCATTGTACAACCCTTCTTCTAGCCTCCGATCCTCTGCCTGTGCCTCCTTGGTGGATGATCTCATCAGCAGCTCTTCACCGCAGGTGATTGATGCAGCGGGAGTCGAGCCAAGGGCTGCAATTAAGCATCACTCCGGCGCTGTTCTTACTTCCCCTTTGTTATGCACCACACACTTCCTCTTCATCATCATACAATTAACAATTAATATGATGAGTTCAGCCTTAAAAACCAGAGGAATGTGAACAAGCTCGCAGCATGGCCTGGCCTGAAGTAGCTCGCTCTCACGCTGGCTCGGTTTGTGGAGTTTTTGAGATATTTCTGAGGTTTTTTTTAGTAAGTTCATCCTGGTTGATTCAAAGGCTTTTAGTATTGCATTGATTGCGCTGCAACACTATTTAAGTTACACTTAAGTGCATACCTTTGTTATTATTATTATTATTATTATTATTATTATTAATAATAATTCATTTCTTTATTCATTATCTTCCGCATAATCCACACAGGGTCGTGGGCCAGCCGGTGCCCCCGGCTACTCTGGGTGCAAGGGTAGGAACAACCCTAGATGGGATGCCAATCCATCGTAGGGCACACACACACACACACACACACACACACACACACACACACACACTCATACAGTCATACATTAAGGGCCACTTTAGCACACAGGTCTTTGGACTGTGGGAGGAACTGGAGTACTCGGAGTAGACCCACGCAGACACTGGGAGGACATGCAGACTCCACACAGAAAGGACCCAGACCGTTCCTCCCTGGGATTGAACCTGGGGCCTTCTTGCTGTAAGGCAGTGGTGCTACCCACCGAGCCCCCGTGCTGCCTATTATTATTATTGATGATAATAATAATAATATTTGTAAAAAATGATGATTAATAATACCATGAAATCAGTTTTCCACATTAAATGTGTAATGTGCGACGTAATTAAAAATACACATCTACTCTGCATGAAACGATTCATTTCAACTTCATGCCATTTACTGAGGAACTCATTGGAAAAAATACACTATATTTATTGCACCTTTTATAAGTGGCAAAGGAAAGTGTTAGTCATGTTGCCTCACAACCCCAGAGACCCATGTTAGAAGCCCAGCCCCAACCCTAGCTGCTGAATCAAACTCGAGCTTCAGAATGAGAAAGAAAGGTGATTTAAGTGACTTTGGACGTGCCATGGTTGTTCAAAAGCATTTCAGAAAATGCTGTGATTTTCATACAGAGCGCCACCTCTTGGATTTACAGTAAATGATCAGAAAAAGGGAAAATATACAGTGAGGGCAGTTCTCTGGTGAAAATGGGAGAATGCAGATTGGTTTGAGCTGACAGAAAGGTAACGGGAATTTAAATGACCAGTCGTTACAACGAGCTCATCTCTGAACAATCAACACATCCAACCTTGAAGCAGATGGGCTACAGCACCAGGTGCTCCTCTTGTTAGCTTAGAACAGGCAACTGAGTCCCCAATTTAGACAGAATCACCAAAACTGGACAAAAGAAGTTTGGAATCTGATGGGACTTGATTTCTGAATGGTGGTTGGGTCAGAATTTGACATAAATTACATGAAAGCCTGGATCTATCCTACCTGGCGTCATTTTCTTGGCACTCTTTAATGCCAACTGGGCATCATTTAAAACTCACTGCCTACAGTATTGTTTCTAAGCATGTGTACCATTTTCTGATTTCTACTTACAGCAGAATAACGCTCTATTAAACAAAGCTCAAATTATCTCATACTGGCTCCACAGTCACCAGATCTCAATGCAACAGAGCATCATGTGACCCCACTGGAGTATCATGGATGTGCAGCTGACAAATCTGTCAATATGGACCCAGATTTCTGAGGAACACTTCCAGCACTTTATTATAGCTGTCTCATAAAGAATTACGAAGTTCTGAAGGCAAAACGGGTCCAAAGTCCAAGGTGTACCTAATAGAGTGTCCAATTCTGCAATCTCTGCTTTGTCCTGAGCTCTCTAATCAAAAAAGTGAAATACCCTGGTCTGATCTTCGGATGAATTTTGCGAAAGATTTGCGCCGCTTTAATCACCACAAGGCCTTCAGACGTTCCGCAGGCTCATAAAAAGCCAGGAAAGATATTATGCCCTATCATATTTAAGACATGGTTATAAAATTAGGAATGTTCTCATTAGCGGTTATGAAGAATGCCATTCCACTTTTATCGGCTCATATCATTGCAAGGGGAAGGATTTGATGCAGGATTAGTGTCACCAATCGCCGGGGTAACAGCGATTCAGGTAAGAAAGGACGAAGTAGGACATAAATGCAAGCTGCTATGGTTTAATAACAGTGAAAATGTCACAAACCACAGAACAGGCTAACGGCTATAGCTAAGAGGGACTGCCAGGACAGGGAGAAGGCTTAGGAAAGCCAGAGAGAGAGAGGGAGCACTCGGATCAGCGCAGGGAGAAGGCTTAGGAAAGCCAGGAGAGTGGAAATGGTAAGGAACACGGAGTGTGAATGGTAAGAATCCCGTGCTTGGTTTAAATAGAAGAGGAAAAGCGGGTGTAACCAGTGCCACCTGTCGAGACAGAGGAGGGGGTGCTCAGAGAAAAGGCAGCCAGCCAAGATGCCGAAGGGCAATTAGGAGGACACACGGATGTACATGTACCAATTTTAAAAGGTTAGGAATAAATAATAACATAAAGCGTTTACAGCGTTTGCGCAATTAGGTTTGATTAACCTCTAACACATTACAACATAATGCCTTTACTTGTTAAATTAACAGAATTTGAAAGATGTACAGTTTTTTTAAATAGGTATTGCATTCCTTTTTTTGCAAGACCTCACATCCACTGAAAAAAAAACAGACAGGGTCCCTTGCAATTAGTGCCTAATCTTAGTAATTACCGTCATTATCATGGTAGGAAAGGGAAGCATGTTGTAAAAAAGCGCTGCGCATTAAGCCAACATTATTTTCGCTTCCTTAATAAAATCAAAGGGAGCAATTATGCCGTGTCATGATGAATCACTGCTTCGTCTCTTTAAGAGCCTCCTTTCCCAAACATCAAACATAGGATTCTTTCATACGGCCCGTCCTCTCAAAATAGTCCCGTCACGCTCCAGATATGATCCACAAAGCCCGCAACGGTCCCCCAGCGCCAAAAAAATACGGCGTTAAGACGCTCGAATCAGAAATCATGCACTTCCAACGAGGCCTACAGGACAGAAATACATCGAGCGGGTGCTGCGTGACTTCATCTGTTCAGGATGAGGGGCTGTATGATCTTCAGGTGGTTGTTAGTGTGGTCGTACAGACTTTGGAAGTTTGGCCACGCTGATCTGTGATAGTCATGTGTGAAAGGGAGCGAGAAAATGTATCTAGTAAAATATTAATCAATGTATTTATTTATTTATTTATGTTTGATCCCTTTTAATAAATCTAGGGATCTATCTTTTTATCATCTGTTTTTACATTTGAGCGTTATTGTCAATAAATGTTACCACCAATCCCTAAGAGAATTATTTATGTTTTTTAGTTATTTTAGCTAAATGTTTTTATTTATTTGTTTATTATTAGTGATGATGAAATCATTAGCAAATGGAACGTTGCTAATGATTTTTATATTTTCAGTATTGATTTTATTTGATTATTTTACTTATATTAGTTTTACATTATTTTAATGTCATTTACATTTTAAATAGTACAGTTATTATTTATTAGTTACAGTTAATTTGAGCCTGTCCTTTTTAATAAACCAATGTCTCCAAATTAATAAATCATTTAAGAACTTTTTTTTTCTCGTGTTTTTTAATCAATCAAAATTAATTTTTAGATATATACATATTATTTATATTTATATTTACACACACAGACACACACACACACACACACACACACACACACACACACACACACACACACACACACACACACACAC
>JAUZST010007666.1:0-14028 GCA_034779995.1 Parotocinclus haroldoi | reverse complement strand
CCCTATCAGGGAGAACTGGTGGATAAAGAGGAAGCTATGAAGAGTGGCTACTCCTGGGTGGTGAGTTCATTTCCTGAATAATTACTAGATTGATTGATTACAATATATTAGAAAAGTTATAATAACTGTAGATGGTTTGGCATGGCATGATCCATTCTGTATTAGGTGATCGTACTTGTTTCTTAATTGCTCTTGATCATTTGCATTAATAAATAAAATGTGATTGTATAAAAAATAACTTTTGAACAGATATTTAAAAGAGGACAGTGTGAGGAATTCGTAGATGCCATGAGGGAGACACATGCTAACTGGATGAGGTGTGGAAGGCTCTTATAAAATGTTCAAAGCTTTCCCTTTCTGTACGTCACTTTTTAGTCACCCTGATTGTGTTTTTATTTTCTGTACCACATTCTCTCAGGTATGTTAATTGTGCTGCTAATGATGAAGAGCAGAACCTGGTGGGCTTCCAGTATCGACAGGGGATTCTCTATCGTTCTCGTCGACCCATTACAAAAGGTCAGGAGCTGTTGGTGTGGTATTCAGAGGAGTATGTTAAAGATCATAGCAGCACCTTCAACTGCCTCTGGAATAAAAAGTCTTCTGCAAAAGGTACTGTCTACATCTGATTCAGGTTATTTTGCTTCTTGTTCATCAGTGTAACCCTGTATATTCAATTTATTAATTGACTAACAGACTAATAATATATACGTTGTACTGTATTTTTTTTAATCAATAGTAAAAATATAAATTCTGATGTTTCATTTCATGTTTGAATAGAGTGGAGTTTTCTGGTTTCATTCTTTTTTGTTTGGTATCGGAGCATGGAGCTTGGGTTTGTACATTCCAGACGATATAATGCCAATGAGAACAGTGTTTGTGTAACTGACATTTGATGACATACGCTTGATATTATGGTTCTGTAATATAATTTATAAAATATGATAAAATATAATTTATAACTAATAAATATAATTTTATACTAAGCTGGTTTTATTTTTTGTTGCAGAAAGAAAAGATATCCAGGCGTTTTCATGTACACTGTGTCCACATTCCTATACAGCTCCACATTACCTGTATAGCCACGTCAGGAGATGCCACCGTGAGCAATATGAAACACTGCTGAAGTCTGGAGAGATTAAATATGAAACTGTAAGCTCCAGTGGTGCACAAACTTCCTCTGGGACCTCTCAGGGAAATCAGTGCTCAGGAAGCGGGAAGAGTTTTTCTCAACAGAAAGATCTACCACTTCACCAGAACGTTCACACCGGAGAGAAACCATATCACTGCTCACAGTGTGATAAAAGTTTTCCTTTCAAGAATACTCTCATAAGACACCGGCGCATTCACTCTGGAGAGAAACCATATCACTGTACCCAGTGTGGGAAGAGTTTTGCTCAGCAGAGCAATCTGCAAACACACCAGCGTATTCACACTGGAGAGAAACCCTATACCTGCACAAAATGTGGGAGGGGTTTTGCCCAGCAGAGCACTCTACAAACACATCAACGCATTCACACAGGAGAGAAACCATATCAGTGCTCGCAGTGCGGCAAGAGTTTTATTAAGCAGAGCACTCTACAGACACACCAGCACATTCACACTGGAGAGAAACCATATCGGTGCACAAAATGTGGGAAGAGCTTTGCTCAGCCGAGCACTCTACAAACACACGAACGCATTCACACCGGAGAGAAACCCTATCACTGCTCACAGTGCGGCAAGAGCTTTACTCACCAGAGTAATCTACAGACACACCAGCACATTCACACCGGAGAGAAACCATATCGGTGTGCACAGTGCGGCAAGAGCTTTACTCAGCAGAGTACTCTACAAACACACGAACGCATTCACACCGGAGAGAAACCCTATCACTGCTCACAGTGTGGGAAGATTTTTCGCGACCATAGTACACTGCGAACACACCAGCACATTCACAGTACAGAAAATCCATATCACTACACGACAGAGTGTGTGGAGAGTAACACTGTCCAGAATCGTCCCATACAACATCAAACCATTCACACTAGGGAGAAACCACATCACTGCTCACAGTGTGGCAAGAGCTTTACTCGGCGGGACACTCTCCAAATACACCAGCGCATTCACACCGGACACAAACCCTATCACTGCACACGGTGTGAAAAGAGTTTTACTCAGCAGAGCACTCTCTTATCACACCAGCGCGTTCACACTGGAGAGAAACCCTATCATTGCTCCCGTTGTGAAAAGTGTTTTACTCACCAGAGCACTCTCCAGACACACCAACGCATTCACACCGAGGAGAAATCATATTGCTGCTCACTGTGTGGTAAGCGTTTTACTACGCAGAGGAATCTCCAAACACACCAGCGCATCCATACCGGAGAGAAACCCTATCAGTGTGTACAGTGTGGAAAGAGTTTTACCGTCAAGCATCATCTTGTACGACACCAGTGCATTCACACAGCCGAGAGACACCATATGACTGCTCTCAACGAGTGAAAAGAAAAGAACAGTTATATAGGTTTGTTTTATTGTCTGATATTGTCTGGTTAAATGAATGTGTAAGGGATGGATGCTGGGACTTTTTTAGGATTTCATTCTGTGATGGGGAGTAAGTGTTAGAGTGGTAGAATAAGGTTAATATGGAAAATTGTAGGTCTGTTGTTAAAGTGAACCAACTGATTATGACAGAAAATGAAGCTTAGTCACGCTGCCCTTTTGTATTCTTAATGCTTTTAATAAAGTTTCGTGTAAAACTCATAACAAAATATGACGTAACAAAATAAGGTATGATCAGCAAAATCCGCTGATATGATATAAAGTGTACCAGTATAACAAATACCTGTTAACAAAATGTTTTTCTTATTATAAAACCACTGCAGAAAAATAAGTAACGTCACATTAGCATTGGAGCGCAGCATAACCACTTAAGGAGTATTTTTAAATCCTCAAGGTAAGGAAGCTGTCCGATTCACTTTAGTCTCAGAAAACTAACCATTATCTAATTGTTTAATTTCACATTATTTTATGAACGTTAATTCTATTTGAATTAGTAAACGTGCTGTACGATTTCCGATTCCTACTCCATTTCAGTTGGTGGCGGTAGTGCAACATAACAGTGTTTGCCAAACGTCCTAAAATAATGATGAAGAAGAAGAAGCAGCTGAACTAACTCTGTAGCTGATATGTAAGTCCCAGCTAATCATACGTTTATTAAAAACAAAAAAAATGTTTCACTATCAGTATGCTGTGATGGAGTTACACCAAAGTATAGTTTAGTTTGTATCTGGAGTGCTGTAACTCCGTTCAGCTTTAGAACACATAAGGGCAGTGAAGCTTGTAATTAGCTTTACAGATACACTGATCCTTCAGTGGAACTGCTTTCTGTTTACCATTTGGGATTTAATTTTGTTCAGACGTATTTTTACAAATCCAATCTCTGGTATTTAACATATTTAACTGATTTGTTTATCTCCTTCTAAGTAGCTCAGAAACCTCCCTTTGGATCTCCAGCTAACTTTAGCCCAGTTTATGTTAGACACAAGACGTGTTTGCACAAGTGCACTTTGTGTTGTGTATTGCGTTGTTGTTCTATGTAGCACCTTTGGTCCTGGAGGAACGTTGTTTCGTTTCACTGTTTACTGTACTGTATATGGTTGAAATGACAATAAAGACTACTTGACTTGACTTGACTTGACACACACAGTTTTTGGTTCTGCTGTCTGGAGAAAATCTGCTTCAAACTCAACTAGAGAAACCATGGAGCCATGCTCACCAGAGGTACCCTGTTCACCTTCTTCCACTATAATGAACCTCTGTACTTCCATCATCCAAACCCCAAATCCTCACAAACTCATCATTCATACAAAGATCTAATAATACACTCTGTGTGTGTGTGTGTGTGTGTGTGTGTGTGTGTGTGTGTGTGTGTTTTTACATTAGGAGGATAATAAAGAAGAACTGAATAGCTACTCTGATGAAACTCATCTCCACACTGGACTGAAAGTTCCCTCCATTAAAGAGGAAGAAACAGAGGATGATGAGAACCTCTGTAAGATACCAGAACTCCTAACCTTTTCCATGTGAAGCACTTCACTCTGATACTGAGAATCATTTCTTTAGTTTGTTGTTGTTATTTTTTTTTACTCCCAGACTGTGAGGAGTGCAGATCTTTCTTCTTTAACAAGTGTGAGGTTCACGGTCCTGCTCTCTTTATCCCTGATACCCCTGTTCCCATGGGGGTCTCCGACCGAGCCAAACAAACCCTTCCACCTGGGCTAGAGGTTCGGCAGTCTGCTATTGCTGGTGCAGGTCTGGGAGTGTTTAACACTGGGGAGACTATTCCAGTGGGGGCTCACTTTGGGCCCTATCAGGGAGAACTGGTGGATAAAGAGGAAGCTATGAAGAGTGGCTACTCCTGGGTGGTGAGTTCATTTCCTGAGTAATTACTAGAAATATGTTTAATAACATTAAGTGAAATAATGTTTTTGTTTCCTGCCTGCAGTACCGAATGATTCTGTATTAAACTATTTAATTCCCAGTTTTGTTGTTGATTCCTTACAAGAGCCTTTTATCTAAGTCTAATCTAAAGCTTGCTGTGAATCTCATATAGAATTGCATCTCATTCAGTTTAAAGTCTAGACTCAACTTGGCCCTTACAAATGCATTTCTTGTTAAAAACTGTTCCTTTGTGTGTGATCACTCTGAAAATATAATGTTTAGTGATCCACATGCTGAAATATTTACCTGCTCATGCTTGGTTTCTGCTCTGTTACTATAAAAATTTCTCAATTCTTTCTAAGCATGCCACATGGCTGCTTGTCCCATCTCGAGATCTTCCTGCATGTACCATGGCTTCCCATGAACTCATGTAATGGTCCCGTTAAATTTGAAGAATGTCAGAATGGTTTAGAAACGGTCCAGTCACAGCAACGGCCTGACAAAAGCTTAACTTTCCTCTAGTAATGTTCAGGTTTGGGGATGAAACTTTTCTACACAGGGGTTATCTGTTGTTTTCTGTAGATATACAAGAGTGACCATGAGGAATATATAGATGCTCAGAAGGAAACAAATTCTAACTGGATGAGGTGAGAAATTCTTTATTTTATTGATTTAACTGTTTAAAGGTGAAATTGATAAGTTTTATCATTTCTCCCTGTTTTTCCTCAGGTATGTGAATTGTGCTTGTTATGATGATGAGCAGAACCTGGTGGCTTTCCAGTACCAAGGGGCGATTTACCTCCGCTCCTGTCGACCCATCGAACCGGGACAGGAGCTTTTAATGTTGTACGATGAGAAGAACAGCAAAAATTACAGCGTTACTTTTGAGGACCTCTGGAACAAAAAGTGCTCTATAAACGGTATATATGTATGAATGCTGATAGATTGATGACATCATTGATTATAAACTGCTGAGTGTAAGTTCAGTTTTTAAAATGTACTTACTGTGTATCTACACGTAGTAATAATAATAATAATAATAATAATAAGTCATGTTTACAGTAAGTTTTTGTAGTGTTGGTATTTCTGGCTGGTTGGCTTGAAATATTTATATTATGTGTTTATATTATTTCTCCAGCCAAAACTGCTGACTCGTTACAAGTCTTCTCTTGCTCCATGTGTCCATGTTCCTACACTGCTCACTTTTACCTCTACAACCACATCAGGAGATGCCACCGTGAGGAATATGAAACGCTGCTGAAATCTGGAGACATTAAATATGAGACTGTGATGCCCACGGTAAGCTCCAGTGATGCACCAACTTCCTCTGCTGCTCTCAGTACTGGGACGTCTCATGGAATTCAGTGTTTAGAGTGTGGGAGGAGTTTTACTCGACAGAGAGATCTCCAGAGACACCGGCGCATTCACACAGGAGAGAAACCCTATCGCTGCTCAGAGTGCGGCAAGAGTTTCACCCAGCAGAGCACTCTACAAACACACCGGCGCATTCACACTGGAGAGAAACCCTATCGCTGCTCGCAGTGCGGCAAGAGCTTTAATCAATTAAATAACCTCCAAGAGCACAAGCGCATTCACACGGGAGAGAGGCCGTATCATTGCTCATGGTGTGGAAAGACTTTTGCTCACCAGAGTAACCTACAAAACCACCAGCGCATTCACACGGGTGAGAAACCTTATCAGTGCTCACAATGTGGCAAGAGTTTTACTCAGCAGATCGGTCTGATCCGACACCGGCACAGTCACACCGGCGAGAAGCCGTATTACTGCTCACAGTGTGGAAAGACTTTTGTTCTCCAGTGTGACCTCGTAAGGCACCAGCACATTCACACAGATGAGAAACCATATCAGTGCTCGCAGTGTGCAAGGACTTTTAGACAACAGAAAAATCTCCTGCGGCACCAACGCATTCACACGGGAGAGAAACCGTACCAGTGCTCGATGTGTGGAAAGAGCTTTACTCACAAGAATTATCTCAGACGACACAAACGCACCCACACCGGAGAGAAACCGTATCGGTGCTCGTGGTGTGGGAAAAGCTTCGCCCAACAGGGCGCCCTCCAGTCACACCAGCGCATTCACACCGGAGAGAAACCCTATCGCTGCTCCTGGTGTGGGAACAGCTTTGCTCAGCAGAGCACTCTTCAGTCACACCAGCGCATCCACACCGGCGAGAAGCCGTATCGCTGTCCCTGGTGTGAGAAAAGTTTCACTAACCAGAGCACTCTGCAAAAACATCAGCGCATTCACACCGGAGAGAAACCCTATCAGTGCACACACTGTGGGAAGACTTTCACACTCCAGAGTCACCTGAAAATACACCAGCGTATTCACACCGGCGAGAAACCCTATCACTGCTCCTGGTGTGGGAAGAGCTTCAAACAGCAGGGTAGCTTCGAACGGCACCAGCTCATCCACACGAGAGAGCAACCGTATGACTGCTCACAGTGCGGGAAGACGTTTACCCACCAGAGTCATCTCCAAAAACACCAGCGTGTCCACACAGGAGAAAACCCGTACCACTGCCCACAGTGTGGAGAAAGCTTCACACAGCAGAGCAGCCTGAGACGACACCAACGCTCAGGAGAGAAGATCCAGCACTGCCTAGGGTGTGGACGGAATTTTAACTATTCATGTGCATTTAAGACACACCGATGCACACGTCCCGAATCGTTAGGTCATGAAGAGAATCTGACTAATCAACAAGACTGAATTAATTGCTGGGTTAATTGAATCACCTTCAGTACAAATGTTTTATTTATCTTTTGTACACTTTTGTGCATAGTGTAGGTCTGGGTGGGCTTCCTCTTGGTTCTTTGGTTTCCTCCCTCTTTCCAAGAACAAGCACCTTAAGGACCCTGAATTGGATTCAGCAATTGAAAATGAATAAATGGTTCTGCGTACTATTCTATATAATTCAGTATTTTTGTACTTATTTATTCACATCCCCTGTTTGATGTACTTTGATGAAGCTGATTATGAAGTTATTATTTTATTTAGAGAGAACTTTGTGGATTAATGGGTAACTCTCTGCTAGTAATTGGTACTCTATATGAACTATTAGAGTAACTTTACTGTTGTGTTGTTTTCCAAGTAAAGTAGTAAAAGGATCTTATATATAAATCACTGGGGTTTATATATTTTTTATACATTTCATTACAGTATAGTATTGTCTGTACTCCTGTTTCCTTCTGTTTTGTGTCAAAATGTAATAACACTATTAAAAATACAATAGAGCATTGTCTTAATTCCAGATAAATTCATTATCTTAACCAGATTAATGTGATTGTATTTTCTATTATTCACAGCATTTTCCTCTGTTCTGTTGTGGACAACAAACTTTAACGTTGTTACGTCCAAACCTAACACACTTTAAGTTGTGACCAGCAAAGCTAAATGCCATAAATGTAAATGTAAAATGTGCTGACATGATCAAAAGTATCTACATCTAAATAGAAGCTTCAAATGTTTAGTTTCTTCCATTGGCTGTAGAACTTATTGCAAATAAATAAAATAAACACACACAAGGTTTAATTGATAGTTAGACATGATTGGATGAGTGTAATTCCATCTATGGCTCTCAGTGGAAATGCACACAGCTCTCAGATACGATCAGTTACGATTGGTCTAATCAGTGTCCGATACGGTTATTAATACATCTGATTATAAAACTTAGCAGTATAGCTGTTCTTCATAACACAGAGTGAGCCAGCACAAGTCCAGTATCACAGTTCTGATCTCTAGATTTAGAGCTCTGGACCGTAATGAGACGGTGTGAATGCCAAATGATTTGTACATATAATAAACAATATAATGTGTAGCTATCCCTGCATGCTCTTATTCAGGTACTGTACAAACATGTTGGCTATCTGTCCAAAGTTCTCAACTGGATGCATCTTGGTGTAACTGATGAACTGTCGTCGAAGCTTCCGTAGTTCAGCCATGTTAACATTTCTTGTGACTTCTACGTTTGCAATGGTTAAGGAAATTAAATTCTAAAACATCATTAGAAAATGCAACTAAACAGCAAAGGCTATCTAATAACGGTCATATTATTTATAGAAATATATCAATAGATTAGGTATATTTACTATACATGGATATCAATTCAAATATTTATTGGTTTTATGTATTTTATAACAAAGTTGTTTCAAGAAACAAAGAAGTAATTTTCTGCGTGTCTGATTTTGGACAGATGGGTTGTATCAGCAGAAGAAGACTGAGCTTACAGCTTTAAGCATCATATAAATATATAGGAATTTGTTGTTGTTGTGGCTCATAGCAATGAGACAAGATGTTGCCTGAAATGACAAATCCTGATTTCTGCTCTGTGGGTCAGATTTTTGTATAAACAGTAAGAAGCTATGGATCCAACCTGCCTTATATCATCAGATTAACTGCTGCTGGAGCTTTTATTCTGCTTAAACATCTTCATCACGTCTCCTCAACTCCTAAACTACTCATGAGTGTTTACCACAGCCATGCTACTGTTTCTAATAAAGTGTCCAGGCACTGTGTAAACGGCACCACTATATAATACCTGTTAAACAGCTGTCATGCTATTCACAGTAAAAGAGTAAAGGATATCTTTTCTGTAGATCCTGGGATCGTAATGAGGTCTCCAGGGACGGCGGTCTTCTGTGACTCAATAACAGCCTTAAAGATCAAAGCAAACAGACAATCACCTACTAAAGACTCGAAATCTATAAAGTATCAGAGCACTAAAGTATAAAAGCACAATGGCAACACCATTACTGAAAGGTTTATAATTCTCTATATTTATCAGCTAAAAATGAAAAAGTTACCATTAAGACATCTTGAGTAACTTTGTCCAGCTCGTGTAAAAAGTTAGTCGATAACAGTGGTTGCTGTAAAACAGAATAAAAGGAAAGAAACTTTTATAACTTTGATCTTTATTAAAAACCATACAGAAACCATTTGATTATCAGAATATTAAACACAAATAGATAAATACTAAAATTGTTACTGTTTATTATTGAATGCTCCTAGGCTATTTTTTTAGTAGAATAATAAAATAAAGCAGTAGCATTTTATTTACTTTAGCTAGCTTTGAGCAGTACAGATAAATATTCTTTATTTCTCACCATTATTTTTTTAGACTGTAGATGATGACGACTGTTTTCAAAATGTATCAGACTCTTACTAGATAGATTATTTTAAATAAGTTTAAGTAAAATATAGTTTGTTTGTTTACTCAATGACAGCTTAACGTCAATGGCTATTCACAACAGGAAGAACGTTACGTCGATACTAGCCAGAGACGTTCACATCGGGCCACTTTAGAGCAGCCAGTTAACCCAGTACATGTCAGGAACCCCACACTGACATGAGGAGAACATGCAAACTCCACTCAGATTCTGAGATCAGGATCTGTTTAACTGGGAGGTGACTAAGCTATCCACCGTTCCACAATATTTAAAAATCATCCTTCATTATTTGTCGCCCTCGTTACTAAGCAGACCCAGAATACGATGTCTCTCTTACACTCTGTGTGGACTGGTTTGGTGGTGGTGCTTTCCTCTTAAAAACAGCATCAGATATTTCTTCCAACGGGAGTGTGTCCTCCATCTGAACAGTGAAGAGGGGACTATCCCATCTGTTCCTGGAATCAGGGGCTTCAAATCTCAGAATCAGAGCATCCAGACTGTCACAGCAAAACAAAAAGCAAAAGATCGAAATTCATCATTCGGTAAAAAATAAAATACAGTTATGTAGCAACAGGGTTTATTATCATGCTCTGTAATTTAACATTTCTATAAACATTTGTTTTTATTTTAACTGAAATGCTGCAATAAGAAACGCAGATATTGCATATATATATATATAGATATAGATATATTAATATTAAATGATAGCATTGAAACAACAGAAGTAATAGCTGCATACATTTCTTGGGAATACTGATCATCTGTTTCCCGTTCCTTGTTCCACCCTGAACTCTGCTCAGCAGTCGTTAGGCAGTAGATCTAAAATAATGGTGACATTCTGATTATAGTCCATATGTGGAAGTAATACTAATAAAATGTTTAAATGTTGTGAATGCTTGTTATTTGGATGTACATGCTTTTACGTACCAAACAGTGAGGTGTTTGCAAATGTTTAATGAGACAGTACAGTTCATATCTGTAACCTGGGAATCAGGGAGGAAAACACATGACGTAACATAAAAAACATTTTATTTGAATGAGAATTAGAATGAGTGCAGCCTGTAATTTATATATTACTGGTTGATCACATAGTTTAGAAGATTATTCATCCATAAAAGCGTTTAATAGCAGTGCAATCTAATAGTTAATTATATTACTCAGGAAATGTAATATAACATATAACATGTAACCTAGGCAGGTGATTAGAACCTTCCAAACAGGAACAATTTCAATATTAGTAAATTTAAATCAATGAAATATAAGCAAAAACAGTTGAAATGATGATCTGCTCTTATTTAAAAATCCTAAATGTGACATTACCTTTAATGTAATTCAGTGAGTCCAGAATTACAATATCATCTTTATTGACCTTCCTGTTTTGAAAGAAAAGAATACTGTTATCACAAGCACAAACTTCTTAAAAATCTTATAAATCTGTTTATACTGGCTACTAGGTTACAGAGTTATTCTAAATATAAATAATTATCCTACCTTTCTACTTCAGATCGCAGAGCCCCTCTCAAATTCTTCTCTTTTTGTGAGTCTGAAACCAAATCAAAAACCCCAAAAAATTAATTTCTTCATGCCAGTTGGGATAAATTGTTAGGAGAGAAATCACGTGACTCTATTACTAATTCATTTAATCTCAACCAGACACCATAACAACACACTTAACTTTAAAACTAATTATTCATTTATATATATGTATACACACATACACATACAAAGAAATGCAAATCATGTTATAAACTCTGTACAAAGCTAAAAAAAAACCCGGTTATTTGAGCTAAATGATCAAGTTAATTGAAGAATAAATGTTTATTTTAGAGAGAAACTCACCTGCATACACATCATTCCTCTCAACCCCATTCACTTCATCTTCGATTATATAAACCTGTCTATCTGTATTTGCTTTAAAGTAATCTCTTAATTCATGAGCTCGTCGACTTTTACCACTACAGGGGTAACCACACATTACAACTAAAGGCATTTTCTCCTTTAAAAAAAAGCTTCCTGTCTGGAAAACGTGTACCGAAACTAGTATCCAGCTTAACGAAGCATCTTCTTCTACTAACATGAACTACTGCGGCTTTATTCGGGTTATTTCGCCACCAGTTGGACTGGAGTAAGAAGTAGCGCTGGGGGGGGGGGGGGTATGACTTATTACTGGGTTTACAAACTTGTTTAAATTCAGTAACCGATTCTGTTTTATTATTAATCCCTGAAGATTTTGTCCTACATTATTAATTGCTCCCGTTACTTGAAATGTTATATTAATCCCAGCAAAGACGCTTCTGAGCAGATTATTTCAGTTCCTTCTTACTCCGGTCCAATGCAGGATATCCTTTCTGTAAATATAACTTAATTAATACTAATATTAAGCATAAGAATGTAGATTTCTGTTTTAATGACCACATTCTCCCACACCTTGGTTCTTTGTGATCCTACATAGGATTGCCCACAGCGGCCATTTGTTGTGTTAAAGGTAAGGTTTAAAGGTTTTGTTGTTTGTTAAATGAAAGAAAGCTACTCTAATTATTTTAGTAATGTGTGCATCAAACGAGAAAATCTCAACCCTAGATTTTTTTCCATGTTTGGTTAAATGCTAGTCTGTTGATGCTTTAGGTGGTAATGTTGGTTCACCAGCACAACAGTGTCCAAAGGTTTTTTTTGCATTGATTACATATAGTATACATTATAAAAAAAACATTAACATGGGGGCATTATAGTATATTACTTTTAAAATATGCAATTACATTTTCACTCAAAAGCAATAATGAAAAATAAGAATAAACATTGTGCACAAATGAGGAACAAGCAACATTGTTGTTTTTTTTTTAATTACATACAAAATTATAGTCTGTAAAAACAGGTGTGAGATCTGAACAAATAATGAAAGCACAGCAAAAGAAAAACAGAAACAAACATTAGTTTTGGTATTGGTATGACAACTTAACACCAGTGTTACTTTACCTGATTGTTTTTTATTTTTTTACTTTTATAAAATGAAAACTTTTGACCGTTTATATCCAAATGTAACAAGTTAGCAAGATTGGATAAGGGCTTTAGTTGCTGATTCGCCTCACTGCTCTGTCCTGATGACGAAAGTTTACTCTCTATGTACTAAAACGAAGAGTCCCAGCATACACAGAACAGCATACTGTAAAAAAATAAAAACATAACACACCAATTAATATGTGTAATTAATGTTAAGGATAAACCAGCAAAACCTTCTGCTTTAAATGCATTCAGATACCGACCTTAAATTTAGGGTAGTCATTCATCAAAATGGTAACAATCCCTATGTAAGGTACAAACCTAAAAACAGAACTGATTAAGAATGGTGTAACAAACACAATGCAGTTTATAAGAACAGAGGAAGCAAAATAAAAACATACCCTCTGGCTCTGCCAACCACATCTTTCTTCTCCAGCCAGTGCTGCCCTCTCTTATAAAGGCCTCGGTCATCCACAGAGTTATTATCACCTTTAGTCAAGAACTTGATGTCTCCATTTTCTCTAAATTAAGTAGAAACTGTGGTTAATTCTGTCATTCAAAACGCAAATTAATGTCACAACAGTACTTTAATTGGTAAATTGTACCTATCCTATCTGATTTCACAAGTAATAATAATGATAACTATACATTTTATTTGTAATGCTTTTATATTTCAAAGAACATCTCAAAGTGCTAAAGCATCTGCAGGATTTCTATAAAGAGGCCTGAAAAGCTTCTGGATTCACAGTGGTACCACAATGTTTACACGCAACGTGGCTTTCATCATTAGGATAAAAATATTAAATCTAATAAATAGATACATTTATAGATCTAATATGTCTAATCTAAAGCAGCTGACAGATGGTGCTTTGAACCAGAATCAGGAGCTTTAATAATAATACTCACTTCTCATGAATTTTCAGCACTCTGTGCACGATGGGGATCTCTCTCCCCTCAATCCGAAACACAACTATTTCTCCCACTCTAATGGGATCTTCCACTCGGTTTGTAAGGAACAGGAGATCTCCTCTGTGAAATGCAGGCTCCATGCTGCCACTGAAACGCATGTGAAGGAACAAACAGCTCACTTATTACTTGCAAATTATGCAAATATTATTCGTACAACAATGCAGAAACCTCATTTGTATCCATACTGCATTTAATGAAGGAGTAGGGTTTAAAAAACTACAATTCTTACCTGAGAACAACAACAATTGGGCTTTCACTTCCTGTCACAACCATTAATCCTTTCCAAATCATTAAGGCTGAAGACACGATCATGCCAAAGTTCAGCACTTGGTAGTACAGCTAAAATAAATAAACAATATACACACACGCACACGCGCGCACACACACGCACACACGCGCGCGCGCACACACACACACACACACACACACACACACACACACACACATATATATA
>JAUZST010007665.1:0-14029 GCA_034779995.1 Parotocinclus haroldoi | reverse complement strand
TATATATATATATATATATATATATATGCTGTGCAAAAAAACTATTTTATTGGAGATATTTCATTTTGAAAGAAAACAATGCTTGAATAAGGTATAAAGGAGGATCTGGTCACATTATTACAAACGTGGAGATGTCCAGTTTTTCGGTGCAATTAAAATAAGTCTGTGTTTTATTTCTTACACTCCATGGTGTCATCCACTGAATGATCAATTCTACAAGACCTTGGACCATACTCTGCAAAACAAGCCTTAATTCTAACCACATGCTTCCTTAGTCCCCTCCTATTTCCTAAATGTTTCCTATATCCATAAAGAAGCAGCAGAGAAAGCTAGACAAATATTTCATTGGTAATAACGGTGACATGTTACTTCCTGCGTCTTTTGTGCACAGAAAACTAAAATATGACCTCACCTATAAAATTCTGTGAAACATCACGACTTCAAAGTATTTTTGGGACTATGTCATTTGTGCTTAAATGAGCAGGAACCCATGTATTATTTTTCACAATTTTTCATGCCTAATGGGAATCATTTGTTGGTTATGGATGCAGTTAGGCAATGTGCTTTGTTTCACACCAACCAATTGGTGAATAATAGCATTACTGTAAATATATGCCTGTAAGGCTGACCTGGTTTTAGATCAGACATTGTTCCAGTATACTAATTGTAAAACTTTGTAAAATGTGTATCGTGGTTTTGCATTGTCCTGTTGAAAAATGCATAAATGCCCCTGGAAAAGCTGTCATCTTGAAGGCAGCGTATGTTTATTTAATATCTCAATGTACTTTTCTGCAATAATGCTGCCATCACAGAAGTGTAACATGACGTTTGCCAAGGGTACTGACACAGCCCCATACCAGGACAGATGCTGGCTTTTGGACTTGTTGCTGATAACAATACATGTTTCTAAAAATAGACTAACCTAGATGCCTCGGAGCCTGGACAAGTCAACACCAGTTCTGTACAAGAATAATATAGATTTTTGTAAAAAGAGCAATGTCTAGAAGGTTGTCTAATGTAAGTGTTTTGTTTTACGAAGCTTACCTTCAACTCCCGGTGCTCTCGCGGCTTGACCCAGCAGCCGTTACAGAGCGTACGGTGACCGTTTATATCCGGTGATAACGGACACCTTGCATCTCTACTATTTAAGTACGAGCGTCAGCGTTGTTTGGGGCCACATCGTCACAGAACGTACGGTCCTTCGCTCGCGTCCCTTAATGCACCATAGCGAGCGCTTAAACCAAAGCACGTCGCCTTTATTCGGGAATTCGCTGCCTGGCTGATGCAAGTCGCAACTTATCGCCACTTAATGCCGATGGTGACATCCCGGGGCGTATATAGCCGACGGATGTGTACGGGGGAAACCCCTGAGGTATCTAGCGCGTTAGGGATAGATTCAGGGTTTTCCTTCCCGTACTCACTCTGCTCGTATCGAGCCTCACTCCAGCCGGCTGCGCGCTCCAACTGAGAAATGCCAATTGAGAGAACGGTTCTACTTCCTCGTACGCTCGTCGCACGGCAGAGCTCTGACGTTCCAGAGCTCCTCTGCCCCACTCGATTTAGGAAGCGTTCCAAATCGGCACGCGTTCGTGTTCCCAGCGCGTCTGCCCTCTGCTGTATCAGTGCACATTGCTGCCGATTTGCATTTGCGTTAGCTGTGGGTGCCATTCCCATTTGCGTCGCATCACAGCTGCGTGAATTATTTCCTTCTTTTGTTTTTGTAATTTGGAGAGCTTTTTGCTCTGCATCTATTGTTATTTCCAGTTATTATTATACACCGTGGGGATTCTTCTTTCCCACATCCTTGGGTCCTATAACTCGTATCATAACATTTTGTGCATAAAATAAATGTTAAAAGCCATTACTCTTGAATCTGATCAATCACAATTTGAGTTGCATTATTATTATTATTATTATTATTATTATTATTTGTTTGTGTGGTAGACTTAATATTACTCTTATTATTGTTGTTCTTAATATTATTATTAATAATAATAATCATAATAATAATAATAGTAAAATAATACTCCTTCACCACAGACACCCCTCTATGTTCTCTACCCTGCTAAATTAACGTGCATTGTTAGTTTAAAAAAATATATTTTTAAAATTATTTATTCACTGTTATTCCTCTGTGCTATCTGTCTCCATATTGACCATGTAATGAAATTTGACATGCTAGAACCTGGGGGTGGCTCGCTGGTGCCCCACAACGTCTCTGAAATCTGACTAACTCAATAGCTGATCTGTGATAGGCTATCTGTCTGCACCGCTTTACTTAAATACACAACACTATGTGTGACGGTGAATGTGTCTGTTGGGTGGATATTTGAATGCCTGTTACATACAATATTTAACCAAGATGAAAACTCATTGATGCACTAGTAGGAATTGCATTTGTTTACTGAAAAATGATGATGTTTGCGCACATGTCAGGAGGAATTTTGGTCCACTCCTCTTTGCAGGTCATCTCTAAATCATTAAGATTTTGAGGATGTCGCTTGATAACTCAGACAGAAAGTTTTCTAAGGGATTAAGGCCTGGACAATGGCTAGGCCACTCCATGACCTTAATGTGCTTCTTTTTGAGTCACTCCTTTTTTGTCTTGGCTGTATGTTTTGAGTCATTGTCATGCTGGAAGACCCAGCCACGACCCAGTCCTAGTGGAGGGAAGGAGGTTGTCACTTTGATGCGTTGAAGTTCTCCTGTGCCCCAAAACACCCCCAAAACATAATGTTTCCACCTCCATGCTTGACAGTGGGGACAATGTTCTTTGGGTCATAGTCAACATTTATCTTCCTTCAAACAAGGTGAGTTGAGGTAAAGCCAACGTGCTCAATTTTTATCTCATCTGACCACAGCACCTTCTCCCAATCACTCTCAGAATCATCCATTCTCTTGATCTATTCTGATCTATTCTGTCTCTCACTGTTAAAATAAACCTAAGGTTAAAATGAATCAAAATCATTATTTCCTCCACTGTACAAAAACGTAAGGGGTGTACTCATCTTTGTGAGATACTCTACAGTAGGTAATTAAACTCCTAAGTTTACGACATATTGAACTTACATTTATTAGGATGTTCCCATCATAAAATGGGGACTACCTGTAATAATAGTCATAATAATAATAATAATAATAATCATTATTATTATCATCATCATCATCACCGTCATCAAATGTGGTCATTTGAACTTTTATTCCATAAGCTACACAAGAAAATATGATTTACATTACATTTGCACGAGTGTAGTGCAAATAATAGTTGCACAAACTGGACGCTTTTAATAACTGTGGTGCTGTGACTCTGTTTAGAGTCCCAGCGGTTGTTCCTGGCAGCCTGGCAGGAGATACGTGCCAGTGCTACCGTCACAAGGAAAAGTGGGTATAAAACGCAGCAAAATCAAACAAACGTCAGGGTTTTGTGTAGGTGTAACAACGTGTACATTAACATCCACACCTTGCTGTAAAAAAATCACCAGAAACCATTTTAATTTCACACCCTTGCTTGGAATGTTTTTAATATCTGAAAATAATCTCAAGTGGTTTGTAAAGGTTTATTTTTCTTCCCAAAACTTATCGGACCGTACGGTGGTTGTTGGAGTCCGAGTTGCAGAACCTTTAGCACGGCCTGTTTTTCTAGCCGGCCCCGTTAGGCGGTTGAACAGCTGGCGCTGACATTGCTGAAGAAAGGGGGAGGGCGGACACCGGTTACACAACGTGCAGGGAGAAAAGGAGACGCACTAATTAATCGTGCGATCGCCTGCAATTATGTATCGGCGGCCACTGTATTCCGCCATCAGACACTTATTTAGCGCTTCTGCTTGCAGCAGGACCGTCATTGGAAAGGTAATGGACTGTTTCTAGGTAATAAGTGTATAGACCAGTTATCGTAAGGTGTTGCACTGTTTAGCTTTCTCGTGATTAATAGTTGAGACTGGTGTCATTTGCCCCATATTCGTGTGTAATAAAATGATCAGTGGCCTTGTGGTTTTAAACGTCATGCCCACATTTCTAAAGCATTAACAAAACGTCGGACTTAAGCGAGGCTTCTTTTAAACTTTAATCTCCCGGGAAATATGTAGTGGTAAATGCCATAGTAAAACTGTGAATTGCTTGACAGTTTTAACGTGAATTTTCACAGTTTTGACGGATATTTCTTAGTTCTGATGGTTGTTTGTCCGTTTCATGGTCTGGTTCAGCTGTGAAATTTCGAACTACTGTATAAAGGTGACACTATAACTATGGATCAACTGTAAAATTTCACAGGTCATTTTTGTATTTACAAAGTACAGTGAACTTAATTCGCTTTTTCGGTGTGTTAAAGTAGCATCTTTAACTGTAATCCTGATATAACACTATACGATTCACATATGGCCACATATCTACCAGACACACCTATTTAACTTCAAGAGAAGCTTGTTAATGAGACAAGGCAGGTGTGAACCTATAAGCAAGAACACCTCCTACGGTCCAGTGAACTGCCAGAATCAATCAGCAGTTCAAGCTTGAGTTTTGGCAGGTTTTACGGTCCGTGGTTTACAACCGGTTATTGGTTTATTTACAATGTAATGGTTACTAGAGATGAAATAGACAGTTGGCACCAAGCGTCTGAGAACACTACTGATCATGTTTTGCAGTGTTTTATTCGTATATGTTACGCATATACACTCAGCTCACCACTTCATTATGTTGTTAGTACCTTTTGCCTTCAGATGTGCCGTAATTCTTTGTGGCATGGACTTAATTGGTTGCTCAGAGCAGGCCTCAGAGATTCTCGTTCATATTGACAAGATCACGTAGTCGCTACAGATTTGTTGGCTGCGCATCCATGATACAATTCTGCTGTTCCACCGTGCCCTAAAACTTTCCTGTTGGATTGAGATCTGGTGACTGTGGACTGAACTTGCTGGGCAGGAATAACCATAGACGGGATGCAAATTAACCCAACGCATGTCTTTGGGCTGTGGGAGGAAACCGGAGTACCCGATGTAAGCCCATGCAGACACGGGGAGGACCTAAGCGGCTCCACCCTGGGATTGCACCCGGGACCTTCTTGCTATGAGGCAACAGTGCTACCCACGAGCGACCTATCTGTCCTCTCTGCCATTAGCAAGGTATTTTCGCCCAGCAAACTGCCACTCGGTTGATATTTTCTCTGACTTCTCTGACATTCTTTGTAAATCTAAGAGATGACTGTACGTGGAAAACTCCAGTCAACCTGTACAGCACCAACAGCCATGCACCACTCAAAGTCTCCACCTTTGTGATGCTCGGTGTGAACTTCAGCGGGTCGTCTTGACCTTGTCTGCATGCCTAAATGCACAGAGTAGTAGTAAAGCAGTTGGCTGAACAGGAATTGGTGTTAATGAACAGTTAAGCCTTTGTACCTAGTGAAGTAAGTACAAATTTAACAGCTCAGGTCAGACTTCTGCAAGGACACACTGTCCAAACAAATTACAAAAAGGGGACTTATAAAATACTAATTGGCTCTAAAGTGTGCGAGTTTAGGTTAGTGCCTGGCTTGTGATAGACTGGCCTTGTCTAGGTTTAATTCCCGCTTTGACCCTGAACAACACTGAATTGGATTATGCAGAAATGGAAAGTGAGAGTGCGTGAAACATTGTATTAATTTAAAGAAAAATACAAAATATAAGCATTTCTTTAGTGTTCTTTTGTACCAATGGTTTTTCATCTTGGTTTTTAAAATATGAAAGTACATTATTTGCTGTGATTCAAGAGTTGTTCCTAATGGGATATGTTAGTCTTTAACTATATTGCTAACAAAAATAAGGGGTGATAATTTTTGTGAGCAGTATATCTTTTTTTAATGCTAAAGGAGTGAATGTAGGCACATTTAAAAAAAACAAAACACAAGGACTACTCAAGTTGCATCTAATAATCATTTAAAAAAACAAGCTTTATTCCACACGTTCTTATGTTGCTGCTTTGTAGGTTTATACACCTGGATTTGGGGATATTTTGTTATTTTAGAAAGTCTAGAAAATGTTCTGGCTTTTCCAAACTTCAAAACTTCCATTATCAAGGCCACCGTGCTCTTGGGAACTTTCAGTGCTGCAGAAACTATTTGTTGACATTTCCAGATGTGCCTCCACACATATTTCTGATATGCATTGTTAGCTTGTTGAGTCCTTGTGCCGTTCAAAATCATGTCCAACCAACTGAGCTTATAATGGGTGTAGCCAAAGTTGTAGCTTAATCTCGAAGATGATCCAGGGAGACCCGTAGAGCTAAATTTTGTGTGTCATAGCAATGGGTCTGAATGCTTATGTCCAAAAGAATTTCTAATCTTTCTTAAAAAAAAAATAAATAAATAAATTAGCAAATTTAAAATTAAAATGTATTTAATAATTCACATTTTCATTAAGGCTCACCATAAGAAACTGCAAAAGATGCAGTTGATGGTGGAGACGTTCCTTTGTAATCCTGCTCCAATTTGACAGAATTTCATCATGCAGTTCTTTCAAAATATGAATGTTGTGACTCTCATAATTTACCTCATTTCAAAGGTGTTATTTCCAATTCATATTCGGTGGCTGGGAGGGGCACTGACTCACACAGTGAACTCTTTGTCATGTTTATTTAACAGTTTGGGATGACTTTTACTTTGTGAAATGGTGCTTCATCGTGCAGTAACCATTAGAAGAGGGTTAGTTGTGGTCATGCAAGGGACATAAATGGTTCAGCAACAACACTTAAATAGGCTGTGACATTAAAGCTGTGATTGATTGGGATTAACAGACTCAAAGTGTGCCAGGAAAACTTTCCCCAAACTGTTACACCACTTTCACCAACTTGGACAGTTGATGCAATGCAGGTTCAGGCTCAGGGATTCATGCTGTTGCTGCCAAATTCCGATACTACCATCTGTGTGCTTTAGTGGAAACTGAGATTTATCAGAACAGGTTACGTCTTTCCAGTCTTCAGCTGTCTTGGTTTGGTGAGCCTGTGCCCACATCTCAGCTTTATGTTCTTGGCAAACAGCAGTGGATCCCAAATTGGTCTTCTGCTTTTGCAGCCCATCTGAGTCATGGTTCGATGTGTTGTGCTTTCTGAGACGCTATTCTGTTCACCAAAACTGTACTGACTAGTCTTTTGAGTTACAACAGCCTTTTCTGTCTCCTCAGCAAAGCATCATCTGCAGAAGTACCACTCACTACTTACTGCACCCTTCGGAGTAAACTCTAGAGTCTCAAACCATCATGAAATCATGCCCTAGTCAGAATTATTGAGATTGCCTTTTCTTCATATCCCAGTGGTTGATTTGAACCGTACCTTAAGTCGCTGGCTGGTGGCTTCATTTTTGCATTGCACTGCTCTCACACTATTAGCCTCATATGTAGACACCTAAAACAATGTTATTTAAGGGCAGTACTAAGGCAGAGTGTTTCACACTAATCCTTTCTGTTTCCCCTTTCTGAATTTGTATTTGGATGTATAATGTAGTTGCTTGCGTTTTCCTTTTCAGGCTGCTGAACAGCATGCTTATCTCACCAAAGCTTTGGTGCCTTGTGCTTGTGCAGGAGCATGGGCACCCAGTCTGACACAAGGCCGAGATTTCCACAGCACGTCAGAGGTATGGTTTGTCATGTAATTCTGCTTGAAGTCATAGAAGATCAAGAGCAAAACAACAGAAAACATTAATATTTCAAGACATGTTTACTTTATAACGGCATTAATTTGCCCTGATATATACTTGCATGCATGCATGTATAAATGGGGGGGGGGATGTTTAATTTATGTTTAATATATTTATTTATTTTACATGTATGTAGCTTTACAAATATCTAGACCCACATTCTCAATCAGCTTGGAGCAAGAAGTGGAGCTGGAGCCAGAAAAACACAGCTCAGAGAGAAAACAGAATATGTAGTTAGATTCCCACAGCTCCTTAGTATAATGCAAAAATGGATGCACAAGAAAGGTCTTACCTAACATAGTGCAAGCAGTGGGTCAAAGGGCATGGCAGAGCAAACAGGTCAGATATGAACCCAGACATTTCTACTGGAACCAGAGTCATGCCTCCCAGTCTGAAGAGACTAACACAAAGTCTGTGCAAATAAATATGGTTTCAGTCAAGCATTATTACTTAAATAATGCTCTTCCAGGTATTAATATCAGACCTATGGTGTTGTTAGAGTGTTAGGTTTGTCCATCACATTGTGAGAGATGCTCACAGCTCAATATTCAATGAATTACCTTTGTAATTAGATCTAGTCTTCATTAGAAATTGTGGCTACTCTAAATTGAAGGAATCCTAGATGGTACGTGGTCAGACAGACAGCTCGTTTAAACAGTTTGTCTGCCGCCTGGTCCCAGCACAGGATGGCCAGCAGTTACTTAAACCTGGCATAAAATATGGGAACGAATTGCACTTCCCGAGTGTGATGGACACTGTGCTGAAAGGCCAGGCTTACCTTTAAAGGTTGCCCAATTGTCTATGAACCCCCTACTGCGATCAGTGCATCCCTTCGGACACCCAGCAGTTTATTGTGTTGAGATAATCTGGTCTTGGTTAAGTTATTAGAATGTTGTAAAGTTTTATTGTTTCAGCATGTTTTTCTCTTGGCATCACCCCATGAATCATCCCTTCCAGCTTAATATAGCTGCAACTGCTGTCACACCGGCGCTGTGATAAATTATACGCAAAATGTTTGGCAATCGGCTTGTTTACCTTTTCTTGTGAATGTATATGCATGCTGCATTTTGCCTGGGTTCACTGTTTTGTTGTTTGTTTTTCCACTTGTCATCAGCTTTCTGCTGTAAAACAGACACCACAGGCTTCAGAAGAAGAGGTGGGCGCTTTCACCAAACTGGTTGAGGCAATGGGTTTCACTGGCCCACTTAAATACAACAAATGGGTAAGATGTTAAACTTTGTTTCATCATTTATTTGGCAGTCACATTTAGCCAAGATGGCTTGCATGTAAGGCATACCATGCAGTTCTAAAGTAGAGCTAAAGAGTTTTAAGAGGTTTTAGAGTCTTGTTCAGCAGTCAAGCAGCCAAGGATTTTCAAATCACAGCTTTTTGGGATATAGGTATGGCTGGAACTGAAATATTACACGTTTTTCTCCAGTCATTGAAAATCATGATACACTGTTCCCTCGTTTATGGCGGGGGTTACGTTCCAGGACCACCCATGATAAACGAAAAAGTATTTGTAGACTATTTTAGCTGTAGAACTTGCAGAACGTTCGGGTGGCATCGTAGGGCTTGAATGAATTCAGTCTATAACGAAACTTTCACAAACGGCGAACACAACACCGCAGATAAAAACTTGTCATGTCGGCAAATAGCGACTCGGGCGGCCGATGCTCAGGTCTTTCTTTTCGTTTTTTGGTGAGTATTCATCCGCTGAGTAAATCCGCTATTTACTGTAAATCGTAGTATTTTATGATTTATAACATTCCTTTATTGTTAGAATTAATATTTTAAATATGTTTTATACATTTTGTGATTCTTTTTTTAATGTAAAAGTTCCAGAAAATTCCACGATATATTTTTTCCATTAATAAAATATGAGTCCGAGTCCACGAAAGGTGACAGTGGCGAGGGAACACTGTATTCCTGTTTGCAAGCATTGGATTCTTTTACCTTGTCGTTAACACCATTCTGGACATATTACACAACATTTCAAATAAAAAGTTTGCTATAAAATTCTACTGGATCCCAAGACTCTTCACTGGAACTGAAAAAGCAGACCAGATGGCAAAGGCCCAAACGGCAAACTGTAAATTCCCACTAACCGACATGACCTACTTAAATACATAAAAGAAAAGTGGCAAGAAGAATGGAATACCCAAAGAAGCAATAAACTGTACGATCTCAGCCCCAAAATAAGCTGCAGTCTCAAAACATATATAGATAACAGACCGGTTGGTAAAGGTGATTATTTGGTTTGTCATTTGTAGTAATGACAGTGTGCACTCTGTCTGTACAAAGGGGTGTTATCCTGTGATGTTACAAATTGCGTTCTCTTACTTCAATTGCTCTCCTAAATTCTAATTGGGCTTTGGGTCAAATGACTGTCTGTGACCGTCTCCTACACACCTTGATCTTCTTTGGTTCTTGTGTAGTTGTTGAAAATCTTTTGGCTTTTGTTTTATGTTATGTTATACCGCTGCAGGATGTATTGCTTAAAAATGGTCCAAACAAGCATATTCCCTAATTCAAGTGCCTTTGGTTTTGTATAAGTGGTTGGTTTTGGGAACTACTACCATAAATCACTTAATGCCCTGGTAAAGATTGTTGTTTAATGAAGTAAAGCAATAAATTTGAACTGAAGACATGTTTACATGCATGCCCCTGTGCGTTTTTTTTCCCCTTGTTCGTTTTATTAGACAGCCTTAATCGTCATAATGTTAAGTTTCTTTATCATATACTGCTCACAAAATGAGGGTATATTTTCAAATTAAATATCCGATAATAAAATATCCCCTAATTTTCGTCAGCAGTGTATTTTTAACCTTTTCAGTATTACTGAGACTGTACTTCATCTTAAATAGTGAAAACGAGTGAAAATGTCACAAATCAAAATAATTTGAAAACCCTTTCTTGTACAAAAAATATTTTAAAAAATACACTGCTCACAAAAATTATGGGATATTTCCGTATAAATATGAAGAGGGATCCCACAAGTAGTGTAAAATGAATACACTTGCCTTGCATTACTGATTAACATTTTATCTCCAGCCACTGCTGTTACATACACTATAAGCTGTAGTGTTTTTAATTGCACTACACTGCACAAAAATTTCCCAAAGGTGTCAACTTGCGTGTTTTTTTTAATTATTTAAATACACATAAAAATTCGCTTACAGAAAATCAAGATAGCTGCTCTACGAATGTACACTTGCTGTGTGGAGAGAATCAATCATGATGAGTTTTTTGAAAGTAAGTACTGCTTTTTCTCACGTCTTTTTCCATGTTATAATGTGAGGTTTACTGGGTCTGAGGACTTTAGCATTGTGATGTTACTTCGCTTGAATAAAGTGATCTTTATAAAAGTACCCAAGTGGCAAGACGGCCCATAATTTCAGCAAAAGCAAAGTGTGTGTATAGGGTGCCCTTCTGGTGCATCTGAGAGATTTTTGTAACTAAATCTTTAGTTACAATTTAGATTTAAAATGTTGAACATTCCTTTTTTTTAGGAAGAATAACATTCAAAATAAGGTGCACTTTTTTATATAGTTTTTTACTAAATCTCTAGTCCCTGGCAATGAAAATAAAGCTACTGTAGCAAATGTGCTATTATAACCGTTTCATCAAATTGCACATTTTGAAAATTGAAAATCGAGGTAGAAGTAGAAAATCCAAATTTGACAATGGAAGATGTGTGTCTGTGAGCGTGATGTAGGATTATTGATCTGAACTGTGTGGTCACGTCATTCCACACCTACTCATTCCTAGTCACACTCACATATTGACAGTTGTCTCTCATCCTCTTTAACCTTTCATATGATCCCATCCTTTGTCTTTCCTTTCTTGCTTTCCTTGACAGAGTGTTCCCTCCCTGACACGCTCAACTCCTGGTTTTTGGTGGCACAACTTCATGTTTGGTGAGTGACTAGACAGTTTTTTATTAACTAATAGTTCTAGAAAATGCTGTTATCATCCTGTATAAAGTTGTAACACTTGGAGTATCGGATGATACTGATCCTGACCTCATACTTTTGTTTGACAGAAGCCAAAAATGAATTGATAGGCAGTATTACGAACAACACAGAAGATCAGCCAGAGATGAAACAGAGTCTTAGGGAGTCAATGTGATTCGGTTTATATGGTCATAGGTGAGAGAATATACAGGTAGTGGGAGAACAAGCAAAATAGTACTACTGACAATAGGGCAGGCATATGGACACCATTTGCAGGTTATACTTAAGTAGCAGCAAGTAACGCACACACATGTATAACCAAAATTCTCTAAACACATTAACCAGAGAAAAATCTGTAGCTCTAACATGAGCTAATGAGCAAGCGTGCATAAGAACACGTAATGTAGTTAAGATAAGATAATCCTTTATTAGTCCCACAATCGGTAAATTTCGAGAAGAAATTAGAACATGGTAAACATCGGGAAAGATTGGAGACAAAAAAAAAAAAAGCCCCGCCCACCCACCATCGTCCATGGAATACAGTATATGAGCACGAAAAAAAATTCCTTAGCATATAAGCACATATAATGACATTGACAAAAAGACTAACCGTGGGGAAGGGTAAAGGGGACTGGGAAAAGAACCAGGAAACGACGAGTGGTCTATAGCAGCCACGTAGCGACGCTCGTAGTTGGCTTTTTAGTGAATGACAGATTTCTGCTCTTTACTTTCATTTTCTGCATTTATCCAGAACAACCTACAACTCCTACAATCTTACAATAAAAGTACAATAGTTGTGGTTAAGGGCCTTGTTTTGGCTTGGTGTGATTTGAACCCCGGACCTCCTGGTCAAGAGTCCATTACTTTAACCGCTAGTTCGTTGATAGCCTGCCAATTCCTGACCCTGCTGTTGGACATGCAGCATTGATTTGCTTTTGATGTCATCTCCAGCTGTTTTCGGCGCAATCCGATCCAGAACCGCAATGTCAAGAATCTACAGCAGATAATTATAGGAGGAGGAGGGTAGAAGAAGCAAAACACACTGCACCAGAGTGCAACAAGGAAAATATAATGCACTGTCATATTGTGTCGTGTAACGGTACATAAATTAGCGCAACGATTGAAATATAGAAATCGAGAATTCAATAATGTTCTGTAGACATTTACATCATACCTCAGGCAACACTGTACCGTCTGTTGACGACCTCAGCATCCAGAGTTTATCAAATATCAAAAGGGACAAATATTCATAAATAGTGTTAAGTATATCTCTGAATGGCGTCTTAGCATTTATGGGTGTTTCTCTCTTAAATTTAGGAGTTTATCATTTGTAAAGATTGAAGTTATTTATAAAGCAACTGAACCCATTAAAAAGGTGCCTGGGATACAAGCTGTTAGGAGTAGGGGAGAGCACTTTTAGGAGGCTTAGGAGTTTTCTTAAGTGGAAATTAAAAACAGAGGATAGAGATGAAACAGAGGACACGCTGAATATCAGAACTGGTCAAATGTTACCGGTTTGATTGTGGAGAAATAATGTGCGTGCCCGGATTCTACTCAATTCTACTACCCTGCGCAACAGTGCCGTAACACCCTAAATGAATACATAATGCACCTGTCTCACCAGCTACATAGATTAGATACAGCAGCAAGAATACCTGTAAAGAGCGGAGCCGCCTTTTCTCCCGTTCATGGTGGCTAAACCTCACAGAAATAGCATAGGCCTGGTAGTTATATAATAGGCTTTACAATATTGAAATAATTGAAAGCGTGTCTGTGCGCCTGTGTCTGTGCGAGTGTGAGAGATAGCATAAGCGATGGGGGGTGACAACCAATCACAACCAGGTCACAACCAGGTTAACCCTGCCTCGACACTGAGATAAATGCTTTTGGCTTCTTCTTGCTCAGAATTGCTCTCAGGTTGTAAGTCAACCTCAAGCTAAGTTAAGAGCTCACTAAGAGGAATCTTTATAAAGTTAGATGATGCGTACCTGTAGTGCATTTTCTTTTTATTAAATGCATCCTTTTAGTAAAAACAGGGTTTTTTATTTCACCTTTTTTATATTAAAAACTCAAGCTTTTTCTGTTTTATTAATTAACTTTACTTGAATGTAAAAGTACATTTTATTGCTCATAAGTAGCAAACCTATTTAATGTGCAGATCAGCACAGCTCTTTGACGTGCTGTTTTATTGCCCCTTTTACGTCTTTCATCATTTTCACTGATGGCGTTTGCATGTTCTGTGTGAGCGGTCATGCCGTGGCTCCATACTGTGTTTATGAAAGGAGACTTTCACGAAAACTGTGGTGTCCTCAGAATGAATCGAATGATTAATGATTAGAACTGTGTGTGTGTGTGTGTGTGTGTGTGTGTGTGTGTGTGTGTGTGTGTGTGTGTGTGTGTGTGTGTGTGTGTG
>JAUZST010007664.1:10738-39294 GCA_034779995.1 Parotocinclus haroldoi | reverse complement strand
TACATTTTAGGTAAAAAGGTAAACTAAGCACAAATCAAAAGCAGAATCATAGAAAGCTAATTACGTAAGACTTGGAAGACTCCTGATTGGAAATGCCAGTAATACAGCTGGTTAATGTTATTAATAATTTCAGCATTTCAATGAACAAAAACTGTCATTTTGTGTAAAATGTACGTAACACAAAGAAAGTTATTACTTTTATTTTATTGTAACCTGCAAACATTTATTTTGTTCAGCATACAATAATGTTTAAGCTTACTTTTTTTTTTTTTTAACTATAAATACATTTTTGTTTGCCATAGAAACATTCTTAGATATTATTTATTATTATTTTTTAAAAATATATTTATTTAGTTATTTAGTTAGTATTATAGTTATTATACATTTTTGTTTGCCATAGAAATGTTCTTAGATAATATTCATTATTGTAAACAACTTGGTCTTCACTGTCAACATTACAAGATTGCGTTTGAAATATTCTTTTGTGATGATGATAAATAAAGTATCTAATGATGTTATTGACCAAATAAATGCATTGCTGAAAATACAAAAGTAATTTCTGTTAATGATATGATGTCCAATATGTTTCTATTAAGTCATTTTTTTAAAAAAAACTTACAAATGTCTTACATATCTACCGTTACATGTAAGTATAACAAATTATGTGATGGAAAGCCACTATCTCACTAAAGAGCAAACATTATCAGTGTGCCATAGCCAGCAGTTTATTTTTTAAAGATTGCTCTAACATGCCATATTAATTCTTGTCTGCTAATTATTTACTTTTAGGCTATATTTGACAGAATTTGGGCAACACTTTTAACCTTTTAACCGATTATCACTAGTAATATTTTTACCTATAGCAAACAGTGTTGGTTTTCTGGGGTGTGACAGGTAAATAAAAGCTCTTTTTATGTGGAATTCACTAGGTTCCCTAACTGATAGCATTTATTTGCACAAGCATGACTTTTGACATGCTGAGATAAGATCGCAAGATGCTTAGCTAAATTTGCATGATTCATTTTAAGTGCTACTGAGGCTGACTCACTCCTTAAAAAGAGTGACAAAAGAGTGACAGCCTGGCCTGCTGGCCATAGGCAATTCATGTTAGCAGGTGTATTTATTTAATCCCGGGCCTCCCCATGAACTTTACCTTCTCCCTTACTGCAGTAACAGAACTCAAGAGGAACTTCCATCAAAAGCATGCAACAGACTTTTTACAAGCTCACTCTCCTGAAATAGGCCGACAAAACGTTGTAGCGTTTAAAACTTTTTTAGGTTTTGCAATGTTTGATTTATCACAAAGAATTTACAGCCGCTTTACATGGGTCAGCGTACGTGTTCATGTGGCATAACAAATTGTACAGCCATCCAAAACTTGGAAGCGGGATATTAAAGACAATATCAGTCATGTCCCCTTAAAGCTACCCAATATTTGCTCATAGGCATGGTCACATTTACAAATGCAAGGATTTTACTAAATGAGTTGAACTTGGACATATTTTAGGACATACTGATACTATGTGATCATGGTGGGCTTCAAACCTTTACCAACACAATATGGTTCACAATACGGTAGTGCAGCAGTTAAGCTACTGACCATAATGATCAGGGTTCTAATCCCAGTACTGCCAAGCTGCCACAGCTGGGCTCCAGAGCAAGGTGCTTAACACACAACTGCTGGATTGTAACTTGTGTGGATAAGTGTGTCTGCCGAATGCTATAATTTTATCTCCAAGTGTTCACATGACATACGACACAAATATAGTCTGTCAGTCTAGGAGAATTGAAACACTCAGACTAAACATGTTCACCAGGCAGCAGTGTACAACTTTCAGCCAAGTTCCTCGTTAGGTCAAGCCGATACTTCAATTATCAAACTGTTACACTACTAAAATTATGTTGTCAGGTCAAAACATTTTAAAGAGAGTGAAACTAAAAGGATATCTTGACGGTGTCCAAGAGCACAGCATGCAAATTGCCAGGTTTGAGGGGGAGGGGCTGAAAACATGACATATTTTGTTCAGTGTGTCTGTATGTTGAAAGCACAAACACAGAGGCAAACACGAAGTTTTTATCCTCAGAATAGCCCCAGACTTGAGGCTAGTCTTTATCCCCAAAGAAGTATGGATCTGTCGCATTTTCACTCTCTGAGATTTGTTGATATTGTTTCCCATAATTAGTGCCGCTAATAGGATAGCTCTCCAACGCGGGCAAAAGTGGGTACATTAAGGCAAAGTAGATAATAAATATGCCTGAGTCAAATTTCTCTTTCAGATATTTGAGCAATCCACATTGAAGTGAATCCAGAAAATGCAAATACCTGCTTATCAAGGCTGTCAACCCCTTTAAAACATAAACAGGGATATACACAGCTTCTGAGGCTTTCTTCTTCTAATAAGCTGTGACCTTAGACCCCAGTTAATGTCATTAAACTTAACAAAGCAATGAGGTCTTTAGGTAAAAGGAATCTCCCCATACCAGTTACCTTTCCCCCCACCAGAAGGGCAAGACAGGGGTGACAAATAGACAATAGGGAGGGTGGTGCTATGATAATCTTACACATACCAAGGCAGTTTTTGTGCCTTACTGGAGACCACTTTGCTGGAGCCATTTCTGCTATAGTGTAGTGTTGGGGGTTCACCGTCTCTAAGAAGGGGTCAGACCACTGGGTTTCATCTTACGGCGAGCCAAATACAGTGAAACTGGCGTTATTTCACTCCTCCCTCCTCAGGGTAAGCAAAGGGAAAGCAGGAGGAACAGGTTTTTCCAAAACTACTCTGCGATTTCCCCCTTTGGGAAGCGTGCAGGGCTTGTACCGGCATGCAGACACAATATGAATAAAAGTGAGAAACCACAGCCAATTCATCTTTCCCTCCACCCTTGTCCTTTGATTCTTTTCACCGTTTCCCCAGGCCATCATCTTTGTTGGTACATCAGCGGGCTTTGTGTTGGTGGTACATTGCATGTGGTCAGGCAGTTACAACTGCCTTAAATGCAGGTATTCATGTTTATGTGCTTGTTTTCTGGTTCCTACCTGTGTGCGTTCTTTGGTGTGCTTTTAAGTGTGAGCTCTTTGTGTAAACCTTGGTACACCCTGTAAAGAGAGAGAGGGAATATATTAAGGTGAAGAAAGTGTTATGACTATGACTCTTCGAAACTCCACAAAACATGTTCACCGGGTACTGAGTGACAACACAAATAAATAACATAAATATCTGAGTGTGCCCATAGCTGACCTGGAAAGTCACAGTGGTGGATCCGCCGCTTCTCCAGCTCAGGGTTATTCCTTCGGTTGTACCTGGGCCCAGTAAGAACACCTTGCCCATGTGTCATAAGCACTGAGTGAGGGGTCATCTGCGTGATCTTTACACCCATTTGGGACTGGTAGGGCGGTGGAGGAGGAACTGTGTTGATCATTTCGGGTTGATTCTCAGGGCTTCCTGGCTGAGAGTTGGGTGGTGATGGTGGTAGGCTGTGAGGTTGTGCATGTGGGTAGAACTGCTCCGGGATGAGAAAATCTCCTGATGGAGTGGTCAGGGCCACAGCATTCAGGTTAAGCATGGTCCTGCCTGCTCCATTTACACCCTGGCTGTTGGAGAAAGTCATCGAGGTAACATTGCCGGTGCCGATTGCCATCTGGTAGACCTGTGGTTGCTGTGGGCCAATGTGGAGCTCATCTGCAGCGCCTATTTCAGGCTTGATGAACAGGTTGTCGACAGTTTGTGGCACACTGAATACAGAAGTGAAGTTGGGGAGTGTCTGGATATTACAGGGAGGTTCTACGCCTGGCTCCGTTTTGATCTGCTGCACCACTGGTTTGGCTGGACGGTACAACCCAGTGCGAAGGTGTGTAGTGTTGGGTAGGATGACGTTGATGTTGAGGCTGTAAGGGGTAGGCTTTTCGTCGGCGAAATATTCGTCCACTACAGAAGCGCTCTCCCTACGGTACTTCTTGTCGGGAAGGGTTGGTGATAGTAAGGGCCCACTGTGGGACAAATATTTATCCATCTCCATTGGGTTCTGAGGAGAATACATGAAATCAGTAAACAAAACATTTTGCCATGCGAAACATTTGACCAAGCGTACTTGGACAGCTGATTCTCAATTTTCATCCACAGGTAATTCCATCCTCTAGTCAAAAGGTCAAAAACATCCATCTGAGTCTAATTTTACAACAGCTCGTACTATACGTAATAACAGAGGTCAAACAGACCTTGTGCTACATGATGCCAAGAATTAGGTTTTCCTTTCATCCAGTCTACCACAACCCACACATCTCATGGGAAAGGGATGCAGAGGGTCAGCTCAATTTTCAAATCTGTCTTTTGGTTTATAAAGTGGTATGTCACTGGTATAGAGCAGGGTGTTAGTTCTGATGTTGTGATACGCATTCCCTACTTCATTGATTCTGTACGCAAAAAATGACAAAAGAACTATGCAGCCATGGACTGCACAAAGTAAATGTCAGCCTCATAGGCGTTGTACTGGCATAGGAATGAAAAAAAAGGCAAAACGAAAACAATGACCTATCACAAGAAGCATTTGCAAGAACAAAGTACAAAAACAGAACTTGCAGTGAGTAAGTAAGGAGTGATCCTATTAATCTGTACTGTCTCCAAAACAAGAATGAGAATGAAGCATAAACAATAACCATACCTAAAAATACCATTCTTCCAAAAAACATAAAACAATACATAGTGTATTATATCAATTATATGATATGCTCTACCACTGCTAAATAAACCACTGGCAGGTACCTAGGTGAGAACAAGCATCTCGTCATCTCTGTGTACAGCTATTTGATATGCCAGCTATGTCAACAGTGACCATATTGTTGACTCTCCAGCACATTGCCTTAGTAACGTACTTCTGTTTTTTTCCAAATATAAATTATACTGAGTACCTAATACCTGTATGTGTGTGGTCACTAAGGCTTCATGTGTGGCCATATAATGCTCATACTTTTTCACCGAATTAGGGTATTTATAGTAGCCCTTCTTCCACATTCTCTTCTGTGTTAACATCTGTAATGGAACTGTTTCAGCTGTGAGGCTTTGCACAGATATATGTTTGAATTAGATGAAAATAACCATTTCTATTCTAATTCGAAGCTTGACATGTGTAGCATCTCTGTCCATAGACATAGTACAAACAGGCCTTGTGTTGTGGTACTACTCTCAAAGTGAGTGACCTTGGCTGTTCCCCACCACCCACTGGACCAAATGCCCTGTCCCCCCCTCCCCCCCAAGAAGCCTGGCCCGAGGGCTCAGTTCACTGATGTCAGTAGAACAACTGGCACCTGAACCCTGGCTCAAGATCCTAAACGTTAATGATTGAAGATTTACAACTGTGTAGTTATGTATGGCAGAGGCCGATAACGAATAAAATATGGAGAACAAGAGAATAATGGATAGAGAAAACTGCAAATATCTGACCATTTTGTAATTGTCTATAAAAACTGAAAATAATATTTACATTGCAAATTAACAGATGTGTCCTTCTTTTAAACCGAATAATACTGTTATACCAACAGCTATTTGTGATTTCTGAATAGTTTCTGGTTCATTTCCAAGCTAGAAGCCAAAAGACCTCATTTCTAATTACAATATAACTGCTCTTCTTTCTAAACTAAAGGTCATTTATGGCCAACAGGAATGCAGAAATGGCGATTTATCTGCATTTCCCCATAAAAGTGCACTGATAGACTCCTTGTCTCTTAAGCCACGCAATAACAGCACACAGCATTGAGGATGACAGGGAAAATAGAACCTTTGAAACCAAGAGGATATTTTATTGCTCCAGGCAGAAGAGATAACAGCTCAGTCACTGTTTTGGCTTTTTAGAAAACTGGCTCGTAAAGGAGACGATACGGCTGGTTTTCAGGGCATGGTGCACCAATGTCGACATGAACACTTTGGCCACCAACTACCTATCACTGAGTTCAGACACAAGACTACATTACTACAGAAACTCAAAACCACAACACGCAATGCTCAGACAGGTATATTTACAGCCATATCTACAACTGAAATCAAGATGTATGTATATGAATAAAGATAATGCAATCACGTCTGAAAATATTTCTGTGACCCCATATTTTTAGGTCTCTTGACCTACATATTTGTTGATAACGTATGCATATGTCTGGGTTTTAATATTTATTGAAAGAAATAGTGAATATATCTTAGTTAGCTCACATAAACACCATGAGGGCTCAGACGTCAGCATCTGAACACAACTGGCAAAAAATGCCAAAGGATATTGTGTAACCGCCTGAAATCACACATGTACACAACCGTCCCATTACCATTCCACTAATATCACACATACTTTCCCACACTAAATCTTCTCAACAGTGCATTTGCCCTCTCTTTTCTCCATGCAAAAAAGCATGTTAAACCATGTGTTTCAGTTTAGATTAAAACTAAAAAAAACAAACAAAATGTATTGTGAGCTGATGTGCCTTTAACACATTTAACCATACACAGATGACTTTTGATGTCATGTCTCTCAGAAAATCATGGCACACAATCCTTAAACACAAAATATGATTATATCTATAATAAGCTTTGTTGCAGTGTGTAATTTAGGGTCAGGATGAGAGGTTTAGTTAGTCCATTTTAAATACTGGACAGTTTAATATCAGTGAGGACTTTCATGTGGAATTGCTCATATGCGTAAGCTGACTAAAGAACTGTGAAACTGCGAAACAAGTGGCAAAAAATAGGCAAAGAATATTACTTAAAGAAAGAAAAAACACATTTATACATCCCTTATTGTTTTACTACTTTCAACATGGCACATGTACCCGTCACAATATTACTACTATTAATAACAAGTCTTTTTTTTATACATTGTATATTAATATTTGCAATTAATATGACATGTCAAGTGATGCCACGTTCTCAGTGCATTAATTAATTGAACATATACTGCTCACAAAAAATAGTGGATATTTCAACATGTAATATCCCCTACGTTTTGTGAGCAGTGTAATTAGCCCTATATAAGAATATAATAATTTGGCGCTATAAGGAATGTAGCCTTTTGCATTACAAAAAGTGGTAACAAGTAGTTCACTTTATTATCCACGCACAGGAAATGGCCCTATATAATTATTCTATGCTTTAAATTATCACTTACATAAGTGTAGGTCTATATTCCTCAGTAAACATAGTGATAAATTAGACCAGCAGCTCATTGTTTAGTTGCGTCTCTAAACTCTACAGGTGTTAATGTAGCACTGTCGTTGTTAATCCGATATTTAAGGTGTTAATTGAGCACATCATGAAAGCATTTTTAAAATCCTTGTTTTAGGCCTCGTCTGTGGTCCTCACCGTGGGTTTGACGTCTTCAAACACAGACGAATCCTCGGCACCGTCCGAGCTCGACAGCCTCACGGGCTTTAGCTGAGCAAAAACCGCCCTTTCCTCCGAATTCGGGGCACTCACGGCCAGTCCAATGCTCGTCATGCTTCTTTAATGTTTTTCTTTATAAAACACGTATTTGTTAAATTGATACCAGCGCGAAAACAGTAAAACGTACGGCCTCCTCTTGTCCAGGTGTGAGGTATATCCCGATCCCTCCTTCTGTCAATCAGGTCGAATTTACCTGTTGTGAAGTAGTACACCGTAGCAGAACAGAAAGTGAACTGAGAGGGGCGAGGACCAATCAGAGCGATGTTATGGATTCTCGACCAATCACGGGCGTCGGAGGTGTATCACACCTGAGAAGCGAGGTCCCTGCGGTATTCCCTTTATCTTGAACATTTGCGCCATTTTAAGGCAGCCAAACAACATCGTTGTGGGACTTCAACCAGGTTATGTACACACACTTTAGACATTTAATCAGACACGTCTTTAATAAAATTATCTGTCTGTAGCCTAAAGGAAAGGAGAATATTTCTTCAGCACTGTATGTTTAGGCTTAGTCACCAAAACCAGACAAACCTATGCTACAAAATATTGTCAAAGCAGAAAACATTGGTGCAGACCTGCCCTCCCTTCAGGACTTGTACTCTTCAAGCACCAGTATAAAGATAAAGATTTCACACACCGGACACACTTTATTTAACCTTCTTCCTTAAATGACATTAAAAAAAAACGAGGTTACCGCCCACAGGTCTGCAATTCAATCACTGTTCCTGTTACTATTATACTTCTTTTATTATGGTGCTTTAATTTTTCAGTGGATAATATTTGCGATCTGTTTACTGTCTGTCTGAACAATATACAGTTTAATATAAGTTTACATACCCTGACAGAAGTTTTTCTTTTAACTATTTTTTGTTCTATCTGTTCTGTTATTCATGGTTAGATGAAGCCATTTATTACTGAACAATTGTGTTTGCCCTTTTGAAATAACAGTGACAACAGAAACTACCCAAATCACCCTGATCAAAAGTTTACATACTCTAGTTCTTAGTGCTGTGTATTGCCTCCTTGAACATCAATGACAGTTTGCAGTCTTTTGTGGTAGTTGTGGACGAGGGCCTTAATTTTCTCAGATAGTAAAGTTGCCCATTCTTCTGTTCAAAATGCCTCCAATTTCTGTAAATTCTTGGGCCCTCCCTATAACTGCCTGTGTAGCTCACACAAAACATCACCGATCCACCTCCATGTTTCACAGTAGGGATGGTGTACGTTTCATCATAGTCTTTGTTGACTTCTCTCCAAATGTAGCGTTTATGGTTGTGGTTGTCTCCAAATAGTTTTGTTCCAGAAATGTTTAGATTGGTCTCTGTGCTGTCTGGCATATTGTAAGCGAGCTTCTTTTGGCAACTTGACCATGCAACCCATTTTCATCAAGTGCCTCCTCATTGTGCATCTTTGAAACAGCCACACCACTTCTTTTCAGAGTCCTGTATGTCAGCTGACGTTATTTGTGGGTTTTTCTTTGCATCCCAAACAGTTTTCCTGGCAGTTGATGCTTAAATTTGTGTTGGTCTACCTGATGTTTTCTGAGTTTCAACAGAATCTCTCATTTACCACTTCTCAATTAGAGCTTGAACACTGCTAATTAACATTTTTAATTCCTTGGATATCTTTTTTTTTATCCTTTTCCTTATTTAATGAAGTTCAACTGTCTTCTCTGGCAGATCCTTTGATAATTCTTTTGCTTTCCCCATGGCTCGTAATCCAACAACATCAGAGGCAACACTGGATGAATCATGCAGGGGTCTGTCAGGAGCCCACTGTCGTTTATACACACACACACACACACACACACACACACACACACACACACACACACACACAAATTACAAGCAAATAAATCACAGGTGAGAATGGTTACTTTTAAGTCATTTAAACCTGTGTCTATGTTACAATGCCACAACTTTCAGGGTATGTAATCTTTTGATCAGGGTGATTTGGGTAGTTTCTGTTGTCATTATGATTTAAAAGGGGCAAACACAATTATTTGCTAATAATTGGCTTAAACAAACCACTAACCAAAAATGACAAATTCCGCCAGGGTATGTAAACTTATGAGAACAACTGTATGTGCTTTGTGTTTATGATGTACATTGATTTGCACTGGAAACCAGATTTGCACATGTGTACAATTTACGTATAGGTCTAAAATGTTGTCATACACAGCTTTTCAGACACATTTGTTTGATATGAGGGGGTATCAAATTAGCAAACATTGTATATTGAGGTGGATCATTTTCTGCACTGATTTAACACTAATAATGTAGTGGAATGTTAGTAGGCACATTTGACTGTCTGAGAGAATATAGGCTACACGCTGGATCATCTCCCAATGATGGACAAAATGAATGGACATAATCACACTTACACCTATTGTTCTCGAAGAACTGGTACTGGAGCTGCCCCTAACAAGGTCACATAGTCGTAACCATTTTTAAACATCTCAATCATCGTCTAAGTTTGCTCCCCCAACTAAAACTAGGGTCTGTGAATTAAAACGCATAAGACCAAGGGTTGGGAAGGCAAGGGGACAATTAACACTCAGCATGCATGTACAAAGGTGAGCTTACCTATCTAACCATACATTTTCAAGCCCAAAAGTATGTCTACCAAAGATTGTGCTACTTGTACCAGTACAGCACACATTTCTATGCTATCAGTGTCACTCTGTTATTGTTGGTCAGTGGTGGTCCCTAGATGATCATTTGGATTTGTTGGTACACAGAACAATTGTGTACTTCTACAGGACACTCATAAAAGTTACTATACCTAATAAAACATCCAAGATGTGTACAATGAAGCTTTCCCTCATGCATGTATAATTAGAAATAGATTAATTGGTTAGCATCAGTCCCATTATAATAAGCGTGCTCACTGTACATTGTCCACAAGGAAGTATGGGTTCCACTTTTGCTATCATTGATTCATGAAGGTTTTACTTTCTGGCATCATTGATCTAAGTGCCAGATGACTCAATAAGTTAAAAACGCTGACTGGATGAAGGCACTGTAACATGAAGAACACTCCTTTTCTTGATTATTCACGAGAGTGTTTTTTCCCCCTGAAAATAAGGCTAATTATCAGTGAAACACGCTTCAAGGCAATATAATGCCAGGAGCACACCTGAATAATCATTAAATAATATAAATGCTTCAATTAAATAATAAAATTAATTTGAACTCAGGTTGATTGCTATTTTTCACTCGCTTCAATATGCCAGTGGAGACAGGAAAGGAATGCTATGTGAGCTAACTTTTGTGAACCACAGAGCAGCAGCACAAATTTGTGGTCATTACAGTCTTAGTCAAGTCCAAAATTAATGTAAGCCCACATGCTTGGTCATCATAGCGTCACCTCACCGCATGCTCTTTCAGATGCTCTATATGACATAGACTCATTCATCTTTCGTAACATTGCCTTTAGACTTTGCCTCACCTGTGCTTTCATTGCTTAGTGGTGGAGTTTTCGTACCACAGTAACAAATTCTCTACTGGACTTTCCAAATCCTCAATCAGTCCTGATCTAACAATACCAGCTACGTTGTTAAGACAGTGAGGGAAGACAAGCAATATAGAAAGGGTGTAGGACAAAAGGAAACTTGATGCTCCACATACCACTTCCCTTTGTGACAGAGGCCAGTTACCAAAGGGCAGCATTTAAAAAATGTGGGCAGTACAGGTGTAACCCCAACCTGTTCAGGACAATTTAAGCTAACTGAAGACAGCACTGTCTAAGGTATGGCCTGGTAGACCGAACTCCTGCTTTGAGATCAGTGGATGTCAGGTTTTGCTAATGCATACATTTTTGCAATTTGTTTAGGGATACTGATTTTCTAATGCTTGTCTATGTAATATTGAACTCTATGGCTGAGTCAGATTAATAAAGTGAGCTCTGTTCAAAAGTTGTTATGAATGCTGTTTCGAGAGCTAGACTGACAATACAGAGTGGGTATGGTGACAAGGGGTGTGGCTAGGTGACCTATGAGCTTATTTATGCAATGTTAAGTAGATGCAAAATGGCGACAGTCAGACTATTGCCTTCAGAGCAAGACACACGTCTTAGGTTTCATTTGCCGTTTACTCAGTCACATATTATGGCATAAAAACATTTCCATCACGAATAGAATCATTGTAACGATTACAGTTCACTATTAGCTCATAGGGGAAAGAAGGAAAACACGTGCACAGTATACATAATATAGTGCCCTAGTGTTCTGTTTTAAAGAAAAAATATATTAAGGATACAAACTTATCTGACCGTGTATGTGTAAAGGACTGTGTTTTCATGCAACAGCTCTGAAAAGCATTTTTACTAAAAGACCACCTTGCTAAATCTGAACAATAATAGTTAAATGTAAACCCATACATAAAAAGGCAGCCTATACTTGAACAAAATGTGTCATTTTTTGGTTACCCTTAATAGCAATGCTAATTCTGTCAGGCAAGAACTCCTAAGGTTAAAAATTAAGTTTGAAATCAAATCAAATCAATGCTGGTACCAAGATGGTTTCAAGAACATAAATGCTAATTTCTATTTCTGGTGAGTAAAATTGATATTCATTCATTCAAATTATTTTACGTTGATTACATCGTGGAGACATTTTGTTTTTCTCCATAAGATCAGCCAAAAATGCTATAGATTATAGAGGTTAAGGATATGTGCAGTATAAAATTCATTAGCTACACTGATATTATTTTAATAGAAAGTTCCCATAGTGGTAGATGAACGAGTTTGGGAACGAGAGAGATACAAGCCGTTTTTGCTTGGCTGGCTTTACATTTGCATGACCAATTGGTTGATGGATTGTGGCTGGTTTTGAGTATGTGGCTACCTGACATTTACCTGACGGTGCTCAACCAGGTGAGCTCAGGTTTCAGAGGCAGCTTATACCCCCATAGTCTCAGTACATAAGCCTATAATGCAGATCAGATTAGTAACTTCATGTAGTGGCATTTTTACAAGTTCTACGTGTCTTCTGTTAAATATGACAACAGTGCACAATTTAGTTGATGTATGTTCATTTCTTTAGAGAAAAAACAGTAACTTTAAGTGACTTTAAAAGCGCAGCAACTGTAAACTTAGGCGAATGGTTCTCAAACATTTTTTCAGATATTAATATTTTCATATTTCAATGGCATTGCAGTCTATTACAAAACTGCAACTTCTTATTGAAAGAAACAAAATAAAGGGACACCTTTATGGTAGAATTATTACAAATGACATGTATTATGGATCTTAAACATGCCTCATTCATGGGCCTTTGTCGCCGCAGCTGCAACAGCTCTGTGCCACCCCCAGTGGGCGCATCCCACTCTTTTGAGAACAATAGACTTTGATTGCCAATAATTTTAGATTGTTGGTAAGTCTGGATATATTAAATTGATTGTGCCCTAGAGGAACACTGACACTAAGAAATAAATGCTGGAAATAATGACTATATATTATGTAAGGTTATGTATGATTATAACAGATACCTGTTTTTATAGTTTTAGTAAACAGCATGCACTAGTGTTGACAAGTGAAGACAGTATATAAAGGTGAGTATTATGCAAAAGACTTGAGATCTCATGTCATAATAATAATTAGCCTGAATTGCTACTGTTTATATATCTTGTATGATAAGACAGAAGGTATCACAACAGAACTAACACTCCCTGCTTTCTCTCATACAGTTACTGCCACAACAATATCCAGTCACAAAAAAGCTGTAAATGAATATCTGAAGCATTGAAAGTAAGTGATGCATTCCCGGGCCAGGTTTAGCTTACTATGGATTTGAGAGCCAAATGTTGACTGAGGGAGGGTGTCCTTCATTGCTGAATAGGCACTGATTGTTCTCTCTGACTACAGCACAGTGGTTAAAATGTGTACTTTTCAATAAGGTAAGAATCAGCATTGATCTGAGCAAACCAAGCACATAACTCAGCAAGCTAACCATCCGAGCACACACCCAACCGCTCATTGTGCAATGACAGAGTGGGTAGCATGACAAAAAGCTGAAAAATTGCTCTTTTCATCTACTCTGGATACTATTGAAAGCTCTTATGTGGAATGTAAGTAAAGGTCTAATAAATCACTACGACATTTACACACTACAACACCTATAGTGCACTTGTCTGTTAATTACACAAATTCAGCAACAAAATCAACAGATTTCAATCCCAGGGTGGAACAGCCTGGGGCCTTTCTGTGTGGAGTCTACATGTCATCTCCATGTCAGCATGGGTTTACTCCGGGTGCTCAGGTTACCTCCTCCAGTCTAAAGACGTATGTGTTAGGTTAATGGATTACTCGAAATTGGCATTGACTTAAGTGTGTGTATATATATATATGACTAGTCTTGAGATAACCTTGTGTATCCATAAAACCTTGCATGTGTGGGCTAATGATGCCAATAGTGACATTAAATCAACCGAACAAAGAACCAAACAAAACATAGTACTTCCCTTTGATTTCCTTAAAAGTTTATATTGTGGGTACATGTGAAGACAGTTTTTTTAAAAAGTTAGATTAGTCAGCATTGTTCCGCTCAATGGTAATGGCTTGAACTAAAATTGGGGGATATTTCATTATGATGTATTTCATTTTGAAGTCTCCCCTATTTTTTGTGTGCAGTATAGTTGATGAGTAGTTAAAAATGTTTTCCTGTTCCTTTGCGATTAATGTGAGACCAAATATGCACTATAGGATTCACATCTGAACTCTGGTCAGTCCAAAATATTAGTGTGGTGGACTTGTTCTCAGCCACTTCTTGGTGGCACCAGTGTGAGCAGGAAAATAGTTTTTTTTTTAAGCATAACAGGTAATCAGTTGTCCTTAAGAAACTACTTTTCAACTGTGGGAAGCAAACTCTTTTGCAACCATTGAAGCTCACTAGTAAATGCTGTTGAAAAGACTCCCAAACCCCATGACATCACAGTTTCCATGGAAATAGATGCATTCACTGTTGCTTTCCAGATAATTGCAACTCAAATCATGATTTGTCTGTCCACACAACTCAGCTGAACCACTCTGAATCAAACTATCCAAAGTCTTCCAGATACTTCATTCAGTCCTAAATGTTTGACAACAATGGCTTTTGTCAGTGGCATCTTCAAACACAATACCTTCCTTTAAACAACTTCCTGTTTTTTGTTCTTCTAGAAAGACTTTTCCCCCTCAGTTTTCTGAGGTCTTGAGTCGACAGCTATTGAAAGCCTTTTTATGTCTTTGAGAACTGTTAATTTCAGCAGGTAGTCATCTTAACTTGAAGATAATTTGATACATTGAGTGCAGATCCTTTATTTATATTATCTTAACAGCTGATAGCTAAATTTGGGGAGATGGATTTGCTGTACCTTTAGGGTCTTGTAAATTTCCAAATAGCTCCAGTTGGTCTGACGAAGACCATTTATGTGATTCCTGAAATAATCCCTGCATGATATTTTGCCTTTTTTTTTAGAGAACATTACCTAAATCATTTACCTTGGATCTCATAAGACTGCATATTGTAGATCTCAACCTGTACATTTTTATTTACATATATTTATATATTTGTCATTACTGGATCTATTTAAGTTTGTTTTTAGGTTTTGGATAAAACATTTTAATCTTTTCATGACTTTATCTTTGTGTACAAGAAGATTATATAAGCAAATGCCCCTGTTTCCAGCTCCTCCTCCTGTCAACAGTTTACAGTAGCAAAAAGGGATGAGCAAACAAGTAGTGCAGTTATTTTGTAGTACAAGTAGTGCATTTTCTTAGTTCTTGCTCATTTTATATTTTTTGTTATGACCTTTAAAAGTTTATTTTCTTGAAATTTCAACGTCCTGAACTTTGCTCAGTCTGGAAACTACGTGCACTGCTTTTTTCCTGAAACACATTCATCTGGATAAACAAGCTGGTGCAAGCATAATAGAGTATAATACACATGTGGACCACTTCAAACCACACACATACAATGCAAAACAAAAAAGGTATAGTATTTTCAGGTTTCGGTTGAAAATAAGCCCTTTTTATTCTCACGTCCTTACAGGTCATACAGGCAGTTATACTATACTGTTCAGTTGATATTAAAAATATATAATACAGACTGTCAGACTGACTGCTTTGAGTCATGATTCAGAAATTTCCATGGCTTCTCAGGTGACGTGAGACAAAACGTACATTCAAGTTACATCCTAATTCCTAACAAAGTGAACTGACAAGTATTCGTGAGTTATGTCATAGAGTTATGACAAAAAGTAAAGGGTTAACATGGAATCTTAGAATGTTTGCTTATTGCATCAGTGAAACCATGTCTGTATGTACGTAAAAGCAACCAGATATCTAACAGGATGTTGCCTGTTACTTTAAGAAAAGGAGTTTATAGAGTTCCACGTATGCTCTAAACTAGGAAGTAACCATATTTGGGTTCAGGAAGTGCTGGAATTTCTTCAGATGAGATAGAGGAATGACATCACTATGGAATCAGGTTAAAGGACAGCATGTTTTGTGATTATAATATTCTATTGGTGCAACACGCAATATTAACCCAATAATTGCCAGCGCACCCACATGCAGTGCGTCAGTCAGATGTAATTAGTTATTTTATGGACAAAAGTGTGAACAAACAATAAAAACCTATAAACCTGATTCTCCAGGTACTTAGAACGAGGAAAACGAAATACAGTATACTGACAGAGTACAGACAGCAATAATGACCTGATCAGTATACACAATCATTTTAAATGATTCGAAAAGGTATTGATTAAAACAATTTTTGTTACTTGCGTATTTTTTTTAGAAGCATGTGTATGTAAACTGATATATTAGTGTTGTTTTTTCATACACACTGTAGTTTGTGTGTTTGGATATTTAATTTGCTTGACTTAGAAAGCTCGTTTGTGGATATTGTTTGAGAATAACGACATACACGCATACCTAGTCCCTCTTATTGTATAAACATGTAATTTTACTAATAAGTAGGCCTATATTCTAAAAATAATGTCAATGATATGTAACCTGCAGTGTTATGAGAGGACTTTGTAGCATGTCATCTGGCATGCGATAAACTGGATGTCGTAAATTACATTTCAAGACGTGTTTGCAGAAGTTAATTCTGATAAACTTCAGCAGTGCTGTCGATGTGGTGACCACCTGGTGTAATGATAAGGTAGAAATGCCTTACTGCTATATTGCTGTAGTATGAGATATCAACACTTTAATGCCCTTGTAATTTAAAATAAAAAGTAACTCAACAAAATCTGTTGTGGGCTTCATGGAGGTGCACTGGTTACCAGAGACCTGGATTCCATTTCCAGCCTGCCAGCTTTGCATATTCTCCCACTGCCTTTGTGAATTTCCTCCATGTATGGTGTCTCCAAACTGCCCCAGAATGAGAGATTGAGTGAACGTATGTTTGTGTGCAAGTGTCCTGCAATGGACCAGCTTAGTTCCAGGTTAGTTCTTGCTTTCCGAAATGGAATGGATTAGATGGGTTTGGAAGGAAAAAATTCCTGCACACAAATTCAGAGAGAATGATTCTCTTAGTGGACCTTCCTTACTAAAATATTATGTACTAATAAGTGAATCATCAGTTTTCACACTATTTTTACTCAGAAAATATAACCTTGTTTGAAAAATGTATATTCAGTAATCTCTATGACATTACACTGTATACTGTATGACATTACTTTCTAAAATAGCTCTTGATCAAATTCTATTGTTTAATCCTTAATAAAATGTATTTTTCCTTTTTATTGTTGCTTTGTATTTTGAAATAAGTTTCTTGGTAGTGTTTCATAAACCATATGTCTTTTGTAGCGTGCTGTGGCAAAAAAATTGTGACTTTTCAATGGCGATAACAGTTGACAGGGGTTGACAGTGTTAAAACATATTCAGTATCAAATTCAGGGCTTATTTTATTCATTTTTAGAATTTTGTTGTAAAACAAACTGTTGTATTAAAATAATAAACACATTATTGTATTTGTGACAAAACATGCCAAAATGAAGTACAATGAAGAAATCTTAGCCTAGTTAGCTTTTAAAACCTGCAGATATGCATGTGTAGAACAGTGCTGGCTGATTATTTAGCCAGTAGTAACACCGTTTTATTCAGTTTGCTTGCCTAGGCTGCTTGCTATATTACAAACAGTCACCATAGTTTCCTGTTAGCTAAATAGTCAATAGCATTAATTCACTGTTTTGCATGAGTGGCTTTCTTTTCCTTGTTGCCGTATCAGCATATCAAAGCGTATATTCATTTCTTATTCACAAACGGATCTCTTATGACTCAACAATATTAAGTGGCTCTGAAGGGCTTGTTTCTGATCTTATCTTTGTATGGGAGATAAGCTGCAAACCTGGTGTATTAACCAAAACCAGACACACGTTTGTATTCTATCTCTCTTGAAGGGCCTAATAATGACAGTCCATTCGAACCAGTTAGATTAATCCAAAAGAATATTCAGGCTAATATTGTGTAACATGCAATACCTTGTGCTAAAACCTTGTGCTATACATTTTGTCCCACCATAACGGCAGAAAAGAAGGTTTTGTCAGTCCCAGCCAACTCAAAACTGTTATGGTTTGGCTGATGATGCCATATTTGACTAGTTTTGTTATCAAAATGTATAAACATATTAAAAAATCCACAAATAATTTTCTTATTGCACAAAATACCACAACAGTTTGGAAAGGATTAAGGGCGTTTAGTAGATTATGTGCTGTCTTCTCTCTCTAGTAATGACGTGTTCAGGCATTCAGTTGTAGACTAGAACTGATTATGTAATAAACTAAAGTTAAAAGTGATGACATACAATTACACATCTCAATACTGTATACACCATTCGAACCCTTAATATGAAAAAAAAACCCTTAACCCCACACAGACGACAGCGCTCATGCAGCCCCAAATCATGACATTCCCACCACCATGCTTTACCATGTCTTTTTGTAGCAATCTCATGGAATTCACTGAATAACATATTGAAAATTAAAAATAACTACAAAATGGTTAGCCCATTAACAGACAAAGGGTGCTGCTGCTCAGCTCAGTCAGCTGGCTGCTGCCCAGATGACCAGAATCTTCAGGGAGTATCGTACTGCGAATTGCTTGCTAAGAGGGAATTCAGAATTTTTAATGAAGTGTATTTATGTGTATTATCATGTGTATTATAGCTTTACCTCATTGTAAAGTTGAAAAATCATGAACCGAAACCATCGTAAAGTGGATGATACCTGTACATAATATGTTATCAGGCAGCTCAGTATATCATTAACCATTAACATCACAATTTTTTCACTACTATCCAGCCTTTAACTTAACAACCACTGCGTATATATTTAAGAAATGCATTTATGACTTACTGGTCTACAGTAAAGTGCTTCAGTCTGTATACTTTTAATGGTGCAGTTGTGAAACACTGTAATACACTGTATAGCAGTTTCATAGTAACAGTGTTTATATTGCATAATTGTTCCGTAGATATTTCTAAAAGTATGATGGTGGGATGTAACGGCGTCACAGTGATCCTGTATTGTTTTTTCCTGACCCTCTGGTCTCAAGGCTTCAAATTACCTTACATTTGCTTTGCAAGATGGCTCTGAGATTTACTCTCCATTGTTACTCAATAGACTAAGAAAAACTAGGATCAGAGATTCCCACACTTGTGGCTTGGAAGAAGCCTTTTGTTGCTTCTCCCACCTGCAACCTGTTGCCTCCTACTCAAGTTGAACCTTGACGTATATCCACTTTTCTTTATCCAGACCGGTCCTTGTTAAAGTTTCTGTATGTAAGAGGGAACTCTTTGGTTAAAATCTGAGAGGCTGACTCATATATACTCTTGATATTTCAGCACAGGTTGTAGATCAACATTATTGCAGATAAACACTGCTCACAAAAATTAGGGGATATTTTGTTATGGGGTGTTTAATTTACATGTATCCTCTAGTTTTTGTGAGCAGTATATTATGACAGGCAATAGCTACACTCTAAGGTCAACCGTTTGTAGACATCATTTATATGTAGTATTCTCTCTTCTTTCAGCCACATTCATAGACTAATAAAATAACGCATACAGACATGGAATAATCATGGACAAACAGTGCCAGGTACATTGTACTGTGTTATTTAGAATGCCAACAGTGAGCCAACTTCATCATACTGCTTAAAAATCTAAAAGAATGGTTTCTTTGAAGAGCAATGGCTGTTGTAACAGCAAGTTTTGGATGTAATTTTTGGATGTTTACAAAATCCTGACTCTTTAGGTAATGTTTTTATTCACATTTTGAACACCCACTAAAGGATAAGCAAAGAACCCTGAACAGAGTTCCAGTTCACATACTGTTCAGGGGTTGTTGTTATAATCAAGGCCTGCCTTCCATCCCTTAGGGACAGCCAAATTTGTTTGTGTGTGATTCCCTACAAGGCCTCCATGCACTGTTCTGCACTAACTGAATGATTATATAGTCAATGAGAGCAAAACACGGGCTTAAAAATTGTGTTATCAGTTTTGTATGTGTGTGATTACTGTACTCATGTCTTGTATTTGGATTTAAGTACTTGTTTCTTGATTGGAACAACTTACCTGCGATGTAGGACTCAACCTGGAATTAAATTGACAGTTCTATACTCTTTGATTACATTTTAAATATTTGAACTGGCTTTCCCATGCCCTTTACCATGATTAACTGGATAAGAAAATTAATGAATAATCGTATAAATAATTTTGCATACTCCTAAATGCAAATACAAACTGTAAATAATTATTTTTTCAGAATTAAATAGCGTTATTCAAACAAAGCAGCTGCAGCCCAAGTCAGCAGTAAAAATACAGCAATACATTAAACTATAATCCTCCTGATAAAGCCTTATGTTCAGTGATAGCAATGTACTTTCCTGGAAACCTATTCAGGAAGTCAAGTAGACTTCCGTTACAGTTTATACTCACTAGCCTTGATTTTCAAGTGAGTAATAAGATACTCAGCTCAGTCTTCATTCCCTTTATTCTTTGTTTGATAATGAATTTCTTGTTGAACTGTATTATTTGCCAATTTATGTTATGAGTCTATATAGGTAATTCTGAACCAACCTACCATAACAGATTTCGAATACAAATATGCAGTTGTACAACCATAATTTTCAGGATATTACAACACAATCTATAATTAAGAACAAATATCAATATGGACAAAACACAAACATTTATACTTTTCCTACATCGGATTTACTAAAAAAAATAGTATAGTATAATAATAGAGAGCCCAGTGTATAAGATCTTGAATCAAAGTACAGTTAGGTTCAGAAATATTTACACTCTTGTTGAGGATGGGTAAAAATAGATTCTTACAGTGTAAATCTACTATTTTTTAAAATAAAAATCAAGTCACAATTTTCTGAACATTTGCCTCAGTGTTTAGGGACTCTTAGGGCATCACCACTCACTTTCTTTTTCACTAGAGTATATCTATTAGATGAGGGTGTGGGGAACATTATTGAATATGCAAATTAAGTGGTACAAAAATCTGATAACTTTCATAAGCAGGGCAATCACTATAAAAATGGCTACATTCTTTTCCATAGATAGACATTTCTATAAAGGTAACATTTGGGTAGTTTCTAACATAGTAGCATTTTTGGGCACAAAAATATACAACCAGGCAACCTTACCTTACTAGGAAAAAAATACAAGGAGTGTCCGAAGAAATGCTTTCCCTTAAAGCAAACCACAAATAAAACAGTCTGGAGTTCACTAGGTGTTACTGGAACTTAAATATATGTACAGATATAGGGAATATTTAATTATCAGATATTTCAAATTGAAATTGAAATATTTCCTTAACCCTAACCCTAACCCTAGATTAAATGTTCTCAAAAATAAATGAGAGGACAAAAACACCAAGAACACACTGTTAAGTATGGTGGTGGATTTGAGGTGAGGCCTGCTGTTTTTCCACAAACTGGTAGTCTTGCAAGACAGTTGTCATCATCGAGACCATAACATAAAAGGATTTTTTAAAACTTGAAAATATACCTGCTTAGACCAAGGAGCTAGAACTAGAATGGGTTTAGATCCTGAAAAGTAAATGCTGGTTAAATAACTTCAGAATTAATCTTCTGCCACGGCCATCCTCTGATCTAACTCCAACTTCATAAATTCCCAACAACTATCTGGTACCAATAAGTGTGACATGTTGCCTTGTTAAAACAACTCAGTATTTTTATTTTATGTTACAATTGCTTTTCATTATAGTTTCACATATTTACTTGGAGATTAAAGTTAATATAATTAATATAATTGATATAATTAAAACAATTAATATAATTGTGTTTGGTCAGGGAACCAACGTTCGTATTTATTCAGACATTAAGTAGATTCCTAATTAGTCAAACCTATGCAAAACCAAATCCAATCAAAAGCATGTGTTTTTCTTCTTCTTTAAAAGAAAAAGCTTACACTATGGCATCAGTGTATGAAAACCGGTAATTACAATTATTCCATTTCTTTGGAATAACTAAATGAATAACAGAACATAATTACATACACTTGCTTTAAAGACTAACTTGTCACGTAACCCCAACCTGTTCTACCACTTAAAGTTTTTATATTGGTAAAGAAAAATGCATTTGTCATCGGTTTTATGATGTTAAGCAAGTACAGAGTATTTCTTTGCTGAGTGATGAAAAAAGGGTTTTAACTGCTGGTAATGTGAATCCGCCTACCTCTGCCCTCAGGTCTTCTACAAGTGAGATATGTTAGGGGCAGTAGCAGAAGTCCATACCTGTGGTTAAAACTTTGCGTATGATTTAAATGTAGGATGTCCTTTTTGATGTCACCCTAGCAACCAGAATCAACAGGCACAACAAAAGTACCAACATTATGCTTTCTGAGTGAATGGAAAAATTATTTGACAGTGAGAAATAAGGAGGCAGGAATGGCCCAAAGGGCTGTACTGAGAGTAGGCTTCTGAAACATTTAGAGCACCATGCATTACCCTGAACCTTACCTTGACTGAAATCTTATTTGTATGAGATGCTGATTTACGTAATATATGGAAATAAAACACAGTCGGCCTGCTCACACCATTTCAGAGCATTTAAAAATAGATGAATTGGGACGGCCTTTACAAAATGATATCTGGATTTTCATCTGGCCATTTCTGTTTCTGTTTTTTTTTTCACAACTGCTTTAGCAAACAAATAAACAAAGATCAGTGCAGGTTAGGGAATAGCTTAACATTGAATAGCATTCAAGATTTGAGGTAGGATACAGCTTATATATCTTGTGTTTCTTGGTATGTCTAATAAACAAAACATTTTACAATGTTGCTGGGTAGGGTTTAAAATTACAGCATAAGTTATTAAGGTTTAGTTTTGGTTTAACATAATCATATAATTGATTGCTACTTTGCAAAAAATATGCCTGTTTGTGTTGTGTTTTGGATGAAGGTATACTGGTCAATTAGCAAGGCCACGTAAATTCCATGTTCAGTGTTGGCCCAAGCTGGATCTGGTGCTGCTCTAGCTGGTGAACATAGATGCTGTTGATTGTCTTGCTGGTGATATCTTTACTGTTATTAAAAACGAATCATATCAAGTATATTAAGTGAATACAGTATATACATATTGCAGCTAACCTGTGCAGCCAGATCCTAAGACAAAAGTAAATTGTCTTTTGAATACTGCCTTGTTAATGTGATTAGCATTAATGTATAAAGTAAGGGATCAGAGTTATGTTTAAGGTCTGAGTTGAGCTAAGTTTAGGGTTATATATTCTATACTAGATATCCAATCTGTTCACTACTAGCCTGCATTGTTTTAATATCAATACAAACAAATATCAACTGAATTTTAATACTGGCTTATTACAAAGCTGGGTTAAGGTATTAGGGGTTAGGTTAAGTGTATCTGTGTTGCAACAATTGTTCATGGAATAAATGGATGTATAATGTAATCTAATGTAATCTAATGTAATCTAATCTAATCTGTGTATTTCTCATAAAAATTAAAGCTAAAAACATCTTAGGACCCCTAAATAGCAAGGGATCCCCCTAAATGAATGGGCAAGGATACAGTGCAGTCACCCCTGGGAAGCAGGGGATGCAGTGCAGTAACCTTTGCTTGCATTTTTTCATTTCTTTTCTTTTATCTTCTCTTGTTGATAGTAGAATCTGTCAGCCAGATGACAGTTGATATCTGAGACCACAGAGCTATTTACAGCACCCATACCTGTTACCTGTTACATGGTTCAGGTGTGTTTGTGTCTCAGTGTATCTTGATACGGTAACACCACACAGCTTAACAACTGCTGAATAAACACAGCACACACAATGCCAGAGGTAAACTGAAGCGTCGGGAAGCGTGTGACAGCCAGGCAGCAATTACTTTAGCAGCTGAGCCCTGTGGAGCTAGAAGCACAGTGACACTGCCACTCAATGGCCTCAGTGTGGAATTTCACCACTCCTTTTGTTTTGCAGCACGATCACCAGGATGCTGTTTCCTCATTTTAAGTCCAAAGCCATTGTGCTAAGACTATGAGGTGCCAAAGGTGATAAATTATTTCAGTGCCATGCACCTTCCAGGTCAGCTTTCCTCTCTGACAAAACAAGACTAAACACAAAGGTCTTAATGGTGTAAAACAATCAGTAAAATGCGCTTGAATGAACATATCTCAATTTACATCAACTTGTTTGCCTTCTGAGGAATCTGAGACATGTTGCATCCTAAATATAGGCTGTATCGTTTTAAACCACCAGCAAAGTGACAGTGAAAAAGCTCACTGCTACAAGAGATTAAATTAATCAGAAGTGAGCATGGCTGGGTGTTTGTGAAGATACACTTATTTGCACAGGTCTTTACTATAAATCATGAAACCTGAATACATGGGATGATATTATGTAATAATAATAATCATTAATTGACTACTGACTACATCAGGGAACCATCTAAGAACCATTTCAATCAACCAGTCAACGAATCAATCTGTCAATTAATCAATTAATCAAACTTTATTTAAACTCTAGTTCACTGAAGGAGACCCACATTTAGTCAAGCATTTATAGAAATAAGTCATTAAAGAAATATAAGTAGAGGGTAAAAAAATAATTGTAAGAACATATGAAAGATATGAAAAGTATAATGTTTCAGTGTGTAGCACTGCTTCCTCACAGCAAAAATGTTCTGGGTTCGATCCCAGGTTGAAGGGTCTGGGTCTTTTTATGAGGAGTCTGCATGTCCTGCTTGTGTCTGTGTGGGCTTACTTCAGGTTTTCCAGTTTCCTTCCACAGTCCAAAGACATGCATTCAGTTTATTGATTATCCTAAGGTTTCCCTACTGTGTGAATGTGTGAATCAGTGTGTGTACTACGTGATGGCACTTCCGGCCCTTACTGCGTTGTATAAAACAGTTAACTAAGATCCAATATTGATAAGTGATTTACAGTCATCGCTCCTGTGGTGACAGATCTAGGGAGTGTCAGTTCAAGGTACAGGAAGAACTCATTTAAAATTTAACTTTGGGCGCCTGTTTGCCGTTGGTATGAGGACCAGTGGGATAAATTCTTTCAGTGCATTTATTATTCAGGCTACTAATATGACCCCAGGAGTTCTGCTTTGACAAACCACTAAAAACTATTAAGATTGTAGACTGGCCTCTTTTCAAAATATTGCACTACAAATCAAAAGGGTATCTCTTGATCTCACCTGAATGGCACCTGCTCACTAAAAATGCAAATACTCTTTTGGAAGCTCTAGCTCTAAGTTAGTTGACATTGTGAAACTATATTTCACTTAACACAGTGATTGCACAGAATTATAAAATGCAGTCACACTGTTCCTGGTTGGAACAGGGAAGCATGAGTGATTAAATTGCCTGGCAGCACCTGTCAGAAAACTGAGGCACCATTCATGCCACACAGTTGTTGTCTCAGTGCCAACATGAAAATCATAGTTACATTTTTTTCGACTTGAAAAGATGAACTGTACCAAAACTCAAGCATTTGCTTTAGCAGGTTTCCATAGGTGCTGTCTAAACTGGTCACAAAAATTGGGAGATATTTCAAAATTAATATGAAGAGACCAAAAATAAGCATTTGGTTTTATTTCATTTCACAAGATCACCAGAAAAGCAAATGAAAAGTCATAGAATGTTGTTTGATTATGCAGGTGAGATGCAAACTCCATTATTGTGATTTCTGCAGCAAGTGACATTCATGGGGTGAACAGAAGCATGTCAAACTGGATGAGAGTGCCCCACATTGACTGTTCAGTAGGGCTTATGGTCACACAAGACTACCAAAACACACAATGATAGTGCATGGACAAGATCAGATTGTCCAGAAGTTCTTATGGCAACATTTTCATATTTATTTTGCAATTATTCCCTAATTTTGTGAGCAGTACATCAGTATTGAAATAAGTCACTCAGTCCAATGTTAAGTAACGATATGAATGTTCTGTGTCCTTTACCAATGGTATATATATATATATAATACTATGTTTTGTTTGGTAATTTATTATTTTTTATTATTTTTTATTTATTATTTATTATTAATTTAACATTATAGTTTTACATAGTTACATTTAGATATCTCTAATTGGCAAAAGTATGTGAACCAGTATCTGGACTCGCAGTAATAACTGCAAATAGCCATTCCAGTAATTGTTGATCAGTCCTACACATTGACTTGGAGAAATTTTAACCCATTCTGCTCTACAGAACTTTGGGATGTTGGTTGGTTTCAACATATGCACTGCTCCTTTCAGGTCTTTACACAACATTTATTTTAGATAAAGTTGAACATTATTCTTCTTTAACCATTTTGCATATACAGAAGGTACGGAAAGTATTCAGACCGCTTTAAATGTATCACTTTTTGTTTCATAGCAGCCATTTGCTGAAATCAAAAAGTTACTTTTATTTTTCAGTAATGTACACTCAGCATTCCACCGTGAGAGAAAAAAAACAGACATGTTGATTTTTTTTTTTACAAATTTAAAAAGAAAAGAAAAACTAAAACATCACATGGTCATAAGTATTCAGACCCTTCGCTCAGTTTTTAGTAGAAGCACCCATTTGAGCTAGTACACCCATGAGTCTTCTTGGGAATGATGAGTTTTTCACATCTTGATTTGGGGATTCTCTGCCATTCTTCCTTGCAGGAATTGCACCATGCTTTAAAGATGTGTTTTAATGTACTTATGCTGGCATGCAGTGTTTTCTTTTATCCAGACATAATGCTTCTTATTGCTATTTATCATTCATATACATAGCATCTTTCCAATAGTATTTTTGCTTGTCCATGTTCTGTGATGGTGGAATGATGAACATTACTATTAGCCAATGTGACAGATCCCTTTAATTGCTTAGAAGTTGGACTATTCATGGACTATTACACATCTTGCTATTGGAATGAGCTTTCTTGGTCAACCTCTCCTAAATGATATAATGGTCTTGACTTTTTTTTACATAATCTGTTTGACTGCGAAATGATAGGGTTCAAACACAATAGAGAATAGCCTTTTCCATTCCATTGCTTTAAGCTATTTACACTAAATTGGCCCAGTCGGATTATGTATATGTGACTAGCCTCGAACTGACCTTGTGTGTCAATAAAAGTGTATGTTGTTGGGATTTTATGCTGTCGAAAATGTTAAATAAACCAAAGAAATAATCAAACAAGCTAATCTTAGATGTTCGTGTACTTTTACCACAAATATCTTTAAAAAATAAATGACAGAGTGTAACATTTTTGCCTTTTGTCTCTTTTTCTACTTTTATTACTTGTATGAAAACCTGATCATGTTTTAGATTTATTTATGGCGAAATATAGAAAATTCTATATTGCATATAATCTATTGCGTACATATTTTATATAATTCTATATAAAATGTTCACACACTTGACACATGACATTTGCTTGCATGCAAACCTGTTGAAATCTATCCCCGCTGTTACGTAATCAAATGTGTCAGTGACACTCACATTGCTATGCACAGAATAATACAGCCAACAGTCAACCTCCAATGACGTACGTACTTAAAGCCTAAAGATGACAGGCACATGCAGTTACGAAATGGGAAGAATGGTAGAAAAAACACTTAACACTTAACATATACCTTAACTAAAAAAAACCCTAATAATATAATTAATTGTCTATCATTTTATTTTCTTTTATTTTTTATCTTCATTTCATGCAACCAGCTCTATAACTCCCTTAAAACACCAGACTCTTTTCCGGCTGTATATCTTAAATCACCCTATTCGGTAACTACTCTGTATGATTTAGTAAATACATGAGTCCAATAGGAATGATATACAGGGTGAGGAATATAAATTTGGATGTTTCACCTTTTGCACCTGAGTGTGTAACGATATTAAACTTGTATCTGAAGCTCATACCAATCCACTCATTCTTTAACTTTTATGGTAAAACAATACTGTAGTTCAGTAATACATAATACAATCATTTTTATTGTGTACTTCTGCGAGCACATATGAGTAACTAAGTAAGTAGTGCTAGTATTGTGCATATGCACTGAACCGTTTTCAGTTCCAGTAATCCTTATCAAGATAAAATTTTCAGTGAAAATGAACAATGGTTTCAGGTTACAAAGTGCTTTACAGGTCAGTTATAATATATATACTGCTCACAAAAATAGGGGATGCTTCAGAATGAAATATCCCATAATGAAATATCCCCTAATTTTGTAAGCAGTGTAGTAAGGACAGATGTAAGTCTAAAATGATACATAGTAAGATAGTAAGACTACAAAGCAGAATCAGTTATCAGGTAACATGACCTAGGTAAGATACATGAGTCTGTTATAAAAAAAAGTGGATTTGGCTAGTTTATCATGTTGTTGAGCTGACTGCTGTTTAATTCTTAACCAACATAAGTTAATCATGCACTGTTATTTGCATCTGATATTGCTTCACTGTGTAATAGAAGGCAGTGATTTATTATATTCTGACATCACAACTTTACATATGCGTTCATTTTGACATATCTAGATTGATTTCTGTCTATGAAATGTATGGTCAGTGTGTAGTAATGCTAAGTATATTAGTATGTCAAATGTGCTTTGTAAAAATATAAAAATCCATTGCGGGGGGGGGGGGGGGGGGGGGGGGGGGGGGGGGGGGGGGGGGGGGGGGGGG
>JAUZST010007664.1:0-10728 GCA_034779995.1 Parotocinclus haroldoi | reverse complement strand
TGATTTATGTCTTTTAAATTTATGGTCTGTGTTTATTAATGCTAAGTATATTAGTATGTCGAATGTGCTTTTTAAAAATATAAATATCCATTGAGACCCCCCCCCCCCAAAAAAAAGAAAAAGAAAAAGAAAAGCCAAATGAAGAATGACTCAGCACCAGATTTGTCTTATTTTATTTTGTATCCTAAATAATTTTCAAAAATATATATTTAATGTTAGAATTCCAGTATTTTGTGTGTCATACATAGCATTATTGTGATATGATTTAATATCACACATGCTTATAAAAGGTGTGCTATTATCTAGATCGGTATTGGGTCTTTCTAAATCCACAATTTAATCATAATCTGATAACAGCCTGGAAAGTTGCTGATTGTTGTGTCTCTGTATGTGTAAGCCTTTTTTATATCATGCCTTGTCTGTGCTCTAACCCAGATTTACAGCCCTGTGTATTCAGATCTTTCCCACAGGTCGTCAACTATAGGCTAACACAAAAAAGCAAACTCTCAAGCTAATTTACAACAAGCTGTGCAGCATTTTCCAGTCTTATTAGCACATAATGCATAGTTTGTGGCTTTGACATCAAACCTGCTGTCACCTATTCATTGTCCAATCTGACTCAGTTTTACCTATCTGTCCAGACATGCTGGTAGTAAGTGCTGGGTGTCAATCATTGTCTTGTTACGCATGTGGAAGAAAAAATAATAATAATAGATCATGGAGTCTCTGTTCTGTTGAGATGAATTAGGTAGCCCTACCCTTATTTTATAGTTGTCTTGGTGACAAAAATAACATGTACAGAGTGTGTACATGTGTCTTGGTCTTTGAAATAGTCCTTGCCTGAGATTTTTTTTAGTGAAGACAATAGTATTTTCGTTTATGATGTCATCAACTTATTTGTTTGAATTGCTTGCATGCATAGATAGGTATACTGCCTCTGAGAGTTCTTTGCCATGATTGTGCCATTTTGAACCTTAAGTGTCCAGTATAGTGTCCAGTAGAGTGTGAGAGCAATAACACCAAATTTAACATGTTCTCCCTATATTCACACCTGAGACCTTGTGACACTACCGAGTCACATGATATCGGGAGGGAAAATGGCTAATTGGGCACAATTTGGCCATTTCCCTTAGGGTTGTACACACTTCTGTCTCAAATATGTAGAATGTAAAGAACATTTTACCTACATTGTTAAATTATTTTTACATATTTTGGGCTATTGAACATATGAAATATACTAGTTTTTAAATCGCATTGGTATTTTGCATAGGTTTACATCATAGCCTAGTTTTCAGTACTAGCCTAATAATTACACTGATAAACATTAGCCCACTGGATTACATTAGTCCTACAGTTGCCACTTCTATCTGCCTTGAGCTTGGCACATTTGCCAGCATTATCCTCAGGTGCCTGGTGTTTTAAGCTCCTCCTATTCTCCTTCTTCTCTGATGCTTATCAGTACCTTATGCTCATTAAGGAAACTGGAATAGATGAGGCACATGGACCTACCAAGTGCAACATTTTAATGTTGCTATCAGTATCAGTGGTCATTTTACACACAAAGTTACAACTATATACAAGGTTACATCAAAACTAGTGAAATATGTTCATTCAGGTCGGACCAATTTAGACTAATCTATTAACCTAACACGCAAGTTTTTGGACTGAGGACGGAAACGGGAGTACTTGGAGTAACCCCATGTGGACATGGGGAGGACATGCAGACTGCACACAGAAAGGACCCACCATACTGCCTCACCCTGGAAACGCAGGACCTTTTTGCTGTGAGGCAGCGGTGCTATTCTGCTACTCTTACTTATTTCTTTTTTCAAGATGTTGTTATAACAACAACAACAACAACAACAACAACAATAATAATAATAATAATAATAATAATAAGAAGAAGAAGAAGCAGAAGAAGAAGAAGAAGAAGAAGAAGAAGAAGAAGAAGAAGAAGAAGAAGAATTGGATATTAACAACAACGACAAAACAATTAAAAAAACAACAATAATTATTATTATTCTTTTAACTACCTCTTACTTAAAACAGGAGGATCTATGGGAGTCTGTCCCTTGCCACTGTTATGCCCTATAACCAAGATTAACCATTTCTGTGACTTGTGCCACAAGAATCTTTCCGTCAATTTGGAGCAGATAGGGCATCGTAGGCTTTGTTGCCCTTATGCATCATTGAACACTGTATCAGTGATTCACAGGTATTCAGCCCTGCTGAATGGGGAAACCCCACAATGAGATGGAGATGCTTCAACCAATATGTCTTGCACTTGCACTTGATTTTTTTAAGGTTCATGAATCTAGGGAGCAGGAAAAAAAATCAGAAGCGGTGTGACTATATCAAGTTATGCTACCATTTTAATGAATATTCTTTACAAAAATGTTATTTTATGGGGCAGACACTGTTGGTGTTTAATGGAGGAAAGCAACTGCACTGGGTTATAAAAAGTTTTGGCATATGCGTTTAGCCTACTCACTACACTATTGTGATTTCAGTTTGTGTCTGACAAACAACCTGGATCCCCTCCTGTTCCCCCCACTTGATGACCACCAGAGTAGCAGCTACCAAGTCATGTTTCCTTGATCTCTGGGGTTAAAAGTGACTGTTTTGGATCTTCTACACACCTGGAGGAATGATCCACAGCTCCAGACTCATAACAGTAAGCATTTTGCCCCAAACTTCAGGACTCTCAGAGTTGTTGTCCATAATTCTTAATTTAAACTGGGGAACCAGCACCTAAGCCAGAGAGTCAGCTGATTCCTCAGTCTCTGCAGCATACTCTTCATGCTCTGCTCCTCTGCTGGTCTGCTCTTCTCTCTTCTCTGGGAATCTCCTTCTGAAGTTGCCCAAGGATTTTCTCCACCACAAGAATGAATAGCATTGTCATTGAAAAAGCACACAGAAGTGATTTATTTCAGTGCTTTGTGTGGGAGAAATTGAATTACCTCCTTGGACAAAAACCATCTGCAGGAACTTTTACGTGGCTTAAAAAGGAATCCTGTGAAAAAAAAGTATCAGTTTAGAAAACAGGTGGCACTTACAGCCTTGTGCTCGATATTCAATGTTATCTATGTAACAGAGTATAGATCAAATGTCACAGACTCACAGGGATAAATTCATAAGCTGGAACACCTTCTCAAGCTGGTTTGAAAAATAAAAGTATAAGATACAACAACACAAATGACCCAAATCCCCTCGTTCAAAAGTGAAAGAAGACATACAACCATAGCAATAACTGAATGTTTTACATTCACTCACATACAGTCTGCATATCATCTGGGAATAAACAGTCTGGGACATGAAGTAAACTATAGGCTACAGTGGCATGTCATTAGTGTGACCTCCCCATAAACTTGAGCAACAGCAGCATCTGGCAGCTTCTTCAGGGCTCCAACCAGATCTGCAGTCTGACAAAGCTAGGTAGCAGCCGAGAAACTACATACTGACAGAAGTCTTTAAAAATATGAAAAAAAAGAAAAAGGTTTTGTATCCATAGTTGTTGTGTTTCATGTGTGTATAAAATGTATACAAAATAAAATAAAGTAAGCTTGTTGGCTGGTCCAGGTTTATATGTTTATTATTATATTTTATTGAGATTATCGACCTTATGCAATGAAAGTGACACAGCGACCTCTGGTGTATAGCGGAGCAATGGATTTGGCGCGATCAAACCTCTCGCATCTTGAATAAAAAAAATAGTGAATAATAGTAAAAACGTGGAACACGTTTGAAACTGGTTAGTTGAAGAGTTACAGATTGAATAAACAGGTGAATAAATACATTTATAGTAGGTACATGGTACAAGGACCACACGCGCGTGTGTTAGTTTGAAAAAGTAAAACAGCCAAAAGATTTACTTTAGGTTATTGAGGATAGAGTTGGGATTAGGTGTAGGTGTAGGTGTAGCATTCATCAGCTACAGTAACCATTATGTCTAAAGTGTTTATGTATGTGTGTGTGTGTTTGTGAATTTGTGATACACTGAATTTGTGATACACTGCATTTGAATATATGAATTCAAAATATAACTGCCTCGATAAGATGCAGTATGTAAAAATAAAGGATATTTATTTATCAGACATAACATTAAATCCACCTACTTACTTCTACACAAATTGCCCATTTTATTAGCTCTAATTATCATATTCACTCACTTGACACTTTATTAGGTGCACCTCTTCAGCTGCTCATTATTAAAATGATGGGCCACAGCAGCAAAAGACCATGGTCAGCTAAGTACAGGCAACTGAGGCTATAATTTGCATAGGCTCCATAGGCTTTGTCAAAATTGGACAAAAGAAGATTGGAAAGAATTTGGAATAAACAACATGACCGCATGGATCCATTTGCTTTTTTGAGGTTTTGACTTTTCGAGGTGGTGGATATTGTCCTGGCCCATTTTGGATCCTTCAGTACCAAAGGATCATTTTTAAACACCACAGCCTTAATGAGATATTCCTTAATTAAATATCTATATCTAATATATCTAATTGTGTGATAAGTGTACTATTGCCCATCCCTTTATGACCACAGACAATCTTCTGATGGCCAGCATGATAATGTCAACCAGATAATGTCACGAAGCTCAAATAATCGCAAATATATTTTGTGGAAATGACAATGAGTTCACTGTACCAAAACAATCTCCATAGTCACTAGATCTCAATCCAATAGAGCACCTGTGGGATGTGGTGGAACAGGAGATTTGCATTATGGATGTGCAGCTTTGTTCAGTTGCACAGAACAATATATAAAAAAGAAAATGACAAGGATATATTACTTGTCTAATTCCAGATCAGTGGCCAGTGCATTAGCTATTAGCCTTGGCAGTGGAGGGGTTCTAGTTAGCCCACTTTTGCCTCCAGAATTGCCTTATATGAATATGCCTCCGTGGCATAGATTCAAGAAGGTGCTGGAAACATTGATATGATAGAAATCGAGACTCATCAGACCAAGTAACTGACAGGAATGGCACCTGATGTAGTTTTTTGTTGCTGTAGCCCTTTGGTTCAAGGTTTGATGTATTGTGGATTCATACATGTTTTTTTTCTGTCCAGGTTTCAAATCACTGCCTATAAACCCTAGAGTTGTCTGTTCATGAAAATCCCGGTAGCTCTGAAATACACAACCATATCATGTTCTAGGTACTTGAATCACATTTCCCACAGTGTCTACCTGTCAAAATGTAATGAGATGCCGGCATGTGATCCACAAACAGTTGAACATGTTTCTACCAAAGCGAGCATTGAATGTATATGTTTAACAATTAAATTCTCATGGTTTATGACACACATACAAACCTGCTGGCACGAGTCATCTGGAAAGAGTGTGACACAGGAATTGTGATTCCACATGAAGGCATTCATCATTTCCAGAACCATGTTGACTTTTCTATACAGCTGGTAGAAATATACATTAACATCAGTAGTGCCTGAAGAACATCAAGGAGTAACGCAAAAAATAAAATAAAATAAAAAACCTGTACCAAAACTGAGAAAATAACAAATATTACGTTAAAACCAGTTGAATAAAATATCCAGTAAATAACCAGTTTGACCCACAAAATATCATAATTTTCACAAGGAAAGTCAGAAGTACAATATCCATACTTCTCACAAAATGAAATAAAGTAAAGAGTGTAAAAAAAAGGTAGTTTTATTTCTGATAGTTGGGCCCTTGGAGTGCTCAGCTCAGCTCTAGTTAACAATTAGCTTCAGGCTCGTTCAATGTAAAAAAAATCTAATCAAATCAGAAAGAGGAAACACAGACCAAAAAGATTTCAAAGAAATGCAGTTCTATATTAGGCGGTTAATAATTAATGTCAGATTTCATAACTAAATGTTCAGGCGTAGCCTACTTTAAAAGAAATGTACTACCCTAACGGCAAGATTTTGTACTGATAAAATGTGTGACTTAAAGGACTTACTACTTATTTTTGCTAAATAATGCTAAATTTTTTCACTAGATAGGAACTACAGCTGAAATAGAAAGTGTTGAAACCTGTGACAGGCTGGCAATAAGATTACGTAAATTACATGCAGGTGAAATGAGTCACAAATGTGATAGTGAGATAAATGGTGATGGCTGTTCTTGCCTTCTTGGCAAGAAAGAAAATCATACATGCCTGAATATCAAACATGCATGCCAGACGTCTCATTCATTCACATATTTTGATGATCTACAACAAACAATCACTTCAGCTCATCCTGCAGGAAATGGGTAGGGGGCAGCCCCAGTGTCCTATGGGACATCTGGATTAGAGACAATCTCTAGAGGGGTCATTAGCGCGTATGATTATCTAAAGATCCAATGATAACCCACCAGTCTTAACCCACTTATCCCTTCTCTCTCTCTGCATTGCAGCCCCCCTGGGGTTCAGGTGGTGGTTTAGTGGTGAAGGTCCTGTCATCTGATATCACATAGGGTATTCGATGTGTGTGTGTGTGTGTGTGTGTGTGTGTGTGCGTGTGTGCGTGTGTGCGTGTGCGTGTGTGCGTGTGCGTGTGCGTGTGTGCGTGTGTGTGTGTGTGATGTTTAAATATCATTGTTGGGTCAAAATGTCCGTACAAGCATAAAAAGGTTTGATTTTAACCTCCGTTTTTGTTAACAGAAAGTGTAACTTGGTTTTGGGAAAAACAAATACAAATCTCAAAGCTCTACGTGTAACATTAATTATATAATAGCATAAAATAAATCATTAGCTTAATTTAAAGTCCCCACCAGGAGGGTAAGATACGCGCGCGTGTACGTGTGTGGTGGGGTTGAGGGTGGCAGGCTTGTGAAGATAAAGGATTTTTGTAACTGCAGTTACAAAGCAAAAGTTGTTTTGCCATGGTTTGCTAATTGAATTATTTGTGATCAAGCACATGCTTGTGGAGCAAACCTTTTCATCTATGTAACTGGACCAGCTTAATCCACTTTTAACGAGGGCATTTACAGCATTGGCGCATTTATCCTTCAAATTCCTCGTGCTGAGACGAGGGACTGCACGAGAACTTAAGTCACCACCAGGTGGCAGTAGGCAATCAGACTTTAGAGCCCAATTTATTATATACTTAGTTGGTCAGAGACACTTGGCAAAAAGCCATCTTTATATTAGGGACTATAATATGGGCTAATTAGCACCTGATGTTCTCTTCATTAAGATGGCTCAGATAGTCCCACTGAGATACTCTGAATCTCATAACAGATTGTTGAAATTATGCCAAACACTGCGGTAATTAAGACATCAGCTAACACACACCAGCAAGGATAATACTACAGGCTGTTCCTCTTCCTTTTAGTAATTCTTAAAAGTTTATACATTTAAAAACTGTGTAAATTAGCCTACAAAAGTGAACGAGTGATTTTGCTAAACTTTCTAAATGTGTCAGATATAAGAGAAAAACATGCAATGGAGATCCACTATTTTTCTACTAAAAACATGATTGGGGTGATACAGCCTTTAGCTTCATAACTTGGCTCAGTCCGAACACTGTATACTCGTGAGGCCTGACTGTCCCATCAGCAAAGTCCATCCTCTTTCCTGCTCTAATCGTTCCAAACCCATTAGTCCTCGTCCATTAGAGCACTTGCCTGTTCCCCGTTCACTTTAGGGCACCTCAGAGACGCTCAGGATACAGTTGGCAAGACAAAAACAGGTGAATGTGTGGGTGTACCCAGGAAACAATGTACTGTGAAATTCCATAGTAAAATTGTAAATTGATTGACAGCTTTAATGTGAACTTTCCCAGTTTTACTATAAAGTTCACAGTTCTACTATACATTTTTGATGGTAATTTGGCCACTTCATGGTTCCACTATCAAATTTGTTAGCATAATTATAAAGTTGGTTGACTATGATTATTTCACAGTTCTGCTATGGATTCTGATGGTAAATTGGCCACTTCGTGGTTCTACTGTCGAAGTTTACAGTACATTTTACCTGGGTATTTGTAAGGCTAAAACTATGATAGTGTCTACTTGTGTATGAAAACCTTACTTCTGAACACCACACTCCTTCTACCAGAATGAAATAGTGCACTTTGTAATATAAACACTTTGATCTTGAAACTTTTAGCCTCCTGTGGGAGCCAGCACATTAGAAACACAGCTATTGGTTATCATCTGACCTCTAATCAAACATGCCATGTTCCTCACGCAAGGAAACACAGCTGAAGTTCAATGTTCGAGTTCATCTTTGTTCAGAAACAGCAAGTGTTCAATGTTACACAAGACTGCGCACCTGTGCTAGTTGTCCCGCCAAACCAAATCTTGTACAGCGGCAGAACGAGGGGATATATTTATTTCAGCACGAGATCAATTGTTGTCGTAGCACTCAAATTCCCATACAGTGTCATCTTCTGAAGATAAATTTTTCATAGTACACTGTGGGCCTCCCTGTCACTCATAGCTGCGGGGCTTTGGAACTGGATAATTTGAGAAGAGGAGAAGGAGGGGAAAAAGATAAAGATTAAATATTAAAGTCTCACTCATCCCCAACACTGGGAGCCACTTGTTCTGAGATCCCTAAAAAAAGAGAAAAGGTGCTCCAGGATCAAGGGTAGGGTGCAGGGGTCACTACATTGTGGACTTTTTTTTCAGAGCAGAGGAAGCGCACAGTCTGTCAATCAGGCAAAGCCTAATGATCTGCTGTGGTGAAGCTAATCTAGAGAGCTCTTTTCTGTACGACCACACAATTTGGCTGACCGAGAACAGATCAGCCTATGGTGCTAGTAGGCAAACAATGGTTAACTACCATCAGAAGAATGCCAACACCTAAGTTTCATATAGGCACATGCTAAGATCAACAACAGCGAATAAAACCTGAACTGCCAGCCACATTTTAGCACTGTCACCGAGAGAGTGCACAGTATACAACAAGCTGTCAACATGATGAGCCCCAAGCAAGCTGACTTCACTAAGCTTCATGAAAAATAGATCCATGTACAGTATGTGAATGAATTCCCACTCCAAAATACACAAAGAGATACAAATTCAGTACACAAAGATCATACTGGGATCGTACTTGCCAACACAAGATGGAGCTCGAACGGCAAAAAAAGAGTACAAGCAAGAGCAGGAAACAGAGAGAGCAACATTGATGGATTCATGCTTCATAAAAAAGCAAGAGAAATGAATAATGTTGACAATAATCTAGTTTATAATTAATTTTTAATCTACTGACATCCACTGGAAAATATCAAGCACCTTCATTTTGCCCCAGCAGTATGAAATATGAAGTGAGAAAGAAGATTAACTGAAGGCCTAACCATGCAAATGAAATCACATTTGTCAGCAACTCTCATGACCTTCTGCTGTAGTTGTAGGTTCTCCACTATTTAAACTGTGGAAAATTTTCACTGCTTCCGTTGCAGTCCAGAGAGCTGTAGATGTAATTTGTGTCAGAGAGGCATTTTAAGCTTGAATAAGTGGGAGTGAACTGTAGGGAAAGGGCTCCATTAATGGGACCCAGGCCAAGGGCCTTAAATATTGCATAGCCAACAGAGTGAAACATTTCTACCTCTCTGGTCAGCTCTCTCTCTGGTCTTCCACAAGAGCAGCAGGCACGTGGGACCAATGAGGAAGCTTGATAAAGTACTGCAACTTTTAGTGAAAAACAAGATTCTACATTTTTTTTCTGTTTTATAATATTTCTGCTTTTTCTGCTCGGTTTATTTTAATATTAAACATAAAGTATGGGTATAAAGACACCCGTTCTAAATAGTGAACCAAAGTTCACTAGAATCCAAAGTGCATAACATCAAGCATGAATCTATGTAATCGATAAAAACAAATCTTGAGATTTAATAATTAAAACAGCCTAGTGACCTTTATAAGACTTGGCCCAAATTCACCAAAATTTCCTGATTGAAATGACTAATGTAAATGTAACTGAGTGTGAACTAAAATGTCTCAATTCTAAATGTTAGTCTATACATATGTACAATAAAGGGTGTCTGAGTGCTGAAGCCAAGCGAACAACAAATACTGTATAATAATTATAAACTGCTGGTGTGCATATATTTTCATGAAGACTAATTCCAATGCATTTTAATGGACTAATTCCACTCAATTTATTATTAATGTCTAGTCACATTATACAGTTACCTACAAAGATCTACAATGTTTGTATTTAAATCTCTTTGCCAGCGATATGATCAGGTAACATGAAGTCAGGTAAAGCCAGGTGATGGGACTTGATGCATCCACAGCTCACAGAAGCCATGACTCACAGATGTTGGAGGAGCCAAGACTATTTGACTATTTAATAACATGCAGCATATCACTGACAGTAATTATATTAATTGATAGAACCACTGGGCATCATACCAATGAGTCTTGAGTCTGTAATATAAACGGATTTAAACCCACTTCCTTAAACTGCGTAGTCTGCATCTTATACTCTACATGCAAATTCATAGAAGTTAACTCTAATCATACAGAGTACATAATTGTTGTAGCATTTGCAAACAGGTATAATAATGTGCTGTTGCAGGGTGTCAGTGCCTGAGGGAGGTGTGGCCATGGATCAAGAGTTAATCACACTAAACTCCTGCAGCTTCAGCAGATGTTCTGCAGCACACGAACAGTGCTTGCCCATTTAAAATATAAACTCCATACTGATTTATGCACTTAGCTCCACTTGCCCAACAGTGCTATATACAGTTTATACTCTATTGTTATAATCTACTCTACTCTACTTAACATTTATGAGTGCACAGTTGTTAATAA